>CP123720.1:3000000-3250331 GCA_029906385.1 Neofusicoccum laricinum | reverse complement strand
AACCTAGTTGGCGCTTTCTTTGCCCTGGTTTTCTCGCTATTCGTTCACTTAGGATTGCCTCTACTGTCCATTCATCTTGACCATCTACTCGAACCGGTGGTGGTTGATAGTCGTCCTGTACTTGGCTTAGTAAGGGGTCTACTCCCGCTAGCCGGAGTAGGTCTACGTTAAAGACGTTATATACCGCTCTAGGGATATCTAACTTATAGCTATAAGATCTAACTACTTCGATAATAGTAAACTTAGCTGCCTTATTATCGAGCTTCTTGCTTAGTCTATCCGTCCTTAGGTTCTTTAGATATAGCTAGACCTTATTACCTATCTTATAAGCTGGTAAAGGATTTCTTTACCGGTTAGCTTGTCTCTCTTATTCCTATTAAGCTTCCGCCATTAATATTTACGCCTAGTCCGTAACTTCTTTAATCTTGGCTATAATTGCCTCCGCTCTTACCACTAGAGAATCCCTATAGAGGTTATTAGATTAAATATCTTCGAGCAGTTCTAGTGGCTCAAGGTAGAATCTATAGGAGAGAAAGAATAGGCTTATCTAAGTCGTCGTTAAAGTTCTTCTATTAAGGGCCAGCTAGACTATTAGTAGCCGGTCTGTCCAGTCCTTTTAGTAGTAATCTACGAATAGTACGAGTTTTCTTGCTACTTTAGTATTCATTCTTTCTGTTAATCCGTCCGTCTAGGGGTAATAGGCCGTTAAGATACGTCTCTTAATCTTAAGGAGTTAATAGATTCGTTACTAAAGGAGGCTAACGAATTAAGTTCCTCTATTAGAGACGATTGCCGCTAGGATCCCATGGTTCCGGTAAAAGCATGTAATAAAGAGCTTTGCAATAGTTTCCGTCTTAGTATTTAAATAGGCCTTAAGGATTACTCCTTTTCCTAGGCGATCAGTAATTACTATAAGCATTTCGCAACTATTACTTAATAGTAGAGGCCTAATAAAGTTAATAGAGATCTCCCTCTATTAGCGGCTCGGTACTAGTAGCGGCTTAAGTAATCCTTATTTTCTATCTCTCTAGATCTTTGTCCTTCTATAGATATTATAGTTCCGGTAGAACCTCCTAATATTATTAACGAATCCTAGCCAGAAGAAGTACCTTACCACGAGGGAGACTGTTTGGATACGTCCCGGATGTACTAAGAGGGGGGAGTCGTATATCTCCTAAATGATTCTCGTTCGTAGTAGCTTAGAATCCGGTACCTATTTCCTATCTCTAAAGAGGAGGTTCCCTTGGTCGTCTAGCGAGTATTCAGCGATTAAGACCTTAAACTTCGTAGTAAACTCTAGTGGGAATGTTCTTTCTCCTTGCCGTATAGCCTTCTAGAGCTACTTTAACATTTAGTCCTATTGGAGTGCTTCTTGCTATTACTCCTCTAGGGAAAGAGGTTCTCGCGTTTGTTATCCAGGTCGTGCTTGTCGAGGTTTGGTTGCTATAGCCTCTTCGGATAGAAGTAAATCTTTATTACTCTATTCTTGTTCTTCGGGGTCCTCTGGTGGTCCGGTATTAAGAACTAATCCGTAGGGTATCGACTGAAGTAACTAAGCTATCCTTTATTTAAGTCTCTCATCCTTATCCGTTATAGGTAAGTCTTGGTCCCTTCTTATTAATGCGTCTGCTAATCCATTGGTTTTCCCTAGGGTGTACTTAATAGTAAAGGAGAAGCGGCTAAGCTCTCTCTACCATCGAATCTACCTTTTAGAAAGCCTCCTTGCCGTAGTAAAGTATTCCAGGTTCTTATAATTAGTAAGGATCTTGAACTGATAAAGTCCTTTTAGTTCGGCGTCCTACTAGCGTAAATACTTAACCACCGTAAGTAGTTCCTTATCGTAGATCGGGTAGTTGTATTCCGCGGGTAGGTTCTTTTTTGAGAAGAACGCTACTGGACGTAGAAAACCGTCGTTATCGTACTGTTGGAGTACTCCTCCTGTGCAGTATCCTGAGGAATCCGTAGCAAGGATCGTTTCTCGTTCTAGATCAAATTGTATAAGGACCGGCGCTATAATAAAGGCCTTTTTTAGCTTCTTAAATGCGGCGTTAGCCTCCTGGTTCCATCGGAAGGTCGTATTCTTTCTCGTAAGGGATACTAGAGGCGATACCAGATTGGAAAAGCCTTTAATAAACCGTCGGTAAAAATTCGCAAAACTAAGAAATCCGAGTACTCCTTTAGCCGTAGTAGGTGCTTTCCATTCCTAAATTGCCTTGATCTTTTCTAGGTCCATGCGGATGCCTTGTCCGGCCTCAATAATGTACCCCAGATACTTAGTAGACTGGACTTTAAATTCGTATTTCTTTAGGTTAAGTTGTAAGCCTGCAGCGTCCAGCTTCTCTAGTACCTTGTTTACTTTCTCGCGGTGCTCCTGGCGGGATCCATCCGTAAAGATTAGGATGTCGTCAACGTAGGCTAAGACAAAGTCATCTAGGAAGTCCTTTAGAGTCTAATTAATGTACCGTTGAAAGGTGCTCGGAGCATTTGCCAATCCAAATAGAGTGACTAACCACTCAAAGAGTCTAAAGCGAGTTCGAAATGCCGTTAACCATTCGCTTCCTTCCGCGATTCGTATCTTATGGAAGGCTACAGCCACGTCTAGCTTAGTAAACCATTTTGCCTTACTTATTCTGTTGAGGGTCTCTTGGATCAGCGGTAATGGATAGCGGTCCTTCCTTGTAAGTCGATTAAGAGCCCGGTAGTCACAGCAAAAGCGTAGACCGCCTCCTAGTTTCTTAACGAATAAGACCGGTGCCGTAGTAGGCGAGTTGCTTACACGGATAAAGCCTTTATTAAGTAGCTTATTAAGAGTCTTCCTTAGCATAAGGAGCTCGTTACGAGATATATTATATAAAGGCCCCTATGGAGCGTCGGGTGTCTTACCGTTGGTGTCCTTTTCGAGTTCAATTTGATAGTCAATTCCAGGTCGGTATAGTGGGAGTTTATCCGCTTCTTTCTTATTAAATAGGCCGATCCGTTTAGGGTCTACCTAACTAGGCAGCCGGCTTTAAAGATCGATAGGGGGTTTCTCCTGTAAGGCCTTATTGATATCCGCGAGGCTGGCTGTAAAGATCTAATATCCTTTCTTTTTCCTAAGGCTTATAAGGTGGCAAAAGGCAGCGGCTCCAATTAGCTTGCCTTGAGACTTAGGGAGATCGGTGTCTTGTTTTATAGTTAATCTAGTATCCTTAAAGGTGATAGTCCGTTCGCTTTAGTTAAGTACTGCCTTTTCCTGTACCATCCAGGGGCTCCCTAGCATGAGATCGCATCTAGAGAGCTTTGGGACGATATAGAAGAACATTCGCTTTTAGTGGTAACCTCTAATATCGACCTCGGCCCAGGCAACTTCATTAATCTTCCATCCAGTAGGTGTTAATCCATCCAGTATTCTTGGGGTGATTTTAATACGCGGGAGGTTACAGCGTTCAGCGAATTTGCGGCTTATTACAGCGTAGAATTCACAACTAGTATTAGCAAGAGCTTTTCCAAAAGACTCTTTATTGATCATAACTGAGGTAAGAAGTGAATCCTGTTCCAATTTAGGTTGCTGCTTCCGCTATTCGTTCTGTGCTTCCTGCTTTTCCTCCACTGTTGGCTCCTGCCTGCGATTTTTGACAGGAGCTTTCAGTTTTCCGACTGCTGGGCAAGTGCTTCATCATCCTCTAAGTCTTCTAGCTCGGGTCCCGCGTTTTCCTCCTGCTGAACAGGCTTTGCAAAGCGTGTAGGTCTCCTTAGTGGCAGCCAGGGGCATTGGGCAATTAGATGCGTTGAGTCGCCGCAGCGTAGACAGCGGTGTTCTTCCTTTCGTTTCTGCATCTCTTGATCATTCACCCACTTGACACGGCGTCCCTGGGCTGCTTTGGCTGGTCCGGTGGGCTCCCACTCCATATCGTGTTGGAACGTCGTTGGTTTTGACTGTTTGGACCCTGGCTGCTTGCTAGTGGACCCTGCTGAGCCAACCTTATTCTGGCCACGCCACCAGCCTTGCTACCAGCCCTGCTGAGCTCTCTTGCCATTGTTGCGCAAGTTGAATGCTTCCAGTTGATCACTAACGCGTTTCAGCTCGGTGCAGTAGTCCTCAAAGGACTAGCTTATGCCTCTAAGGCCAATCATGCTTTGTTGGAGCTCCTGGCTGATCCCTGCTTCCAAATAGGCCTTGAGGATTTCGTCCGGCCAGTTGGTGCCCCCGGCCTCTAGTACTAACTTGCGGAACTCCGTAAAGTACTCCATAAAAGGCTTGTTGGTTTGGCGTAGCTTGTGTAGTTTGCGCTGGGCCTTTTCTTGCACATGGGGGTCGCCAAATGATAGGCGGAGTTGATCCAGTAGACACTGTGCAGTCATACTGTTCGTGTTAATACTAGTCTGGACCCAGGGCTGTAGCTGGCGAGCTGCCTCGCCCCGGAGCCTATTGTGGAGCATAAAGAACTTGGTCGTTTCGTTACAGTGGTAATAGTCCACGGCTAGCTTTGCTAGTGCCTGAGAGATCCAGGGTTCCAGTTCATCCCTGTTGCCTGAGAACTTAGCAAGGGGTCCGAGGTTCTTAGTTGGCTTGTCGTTTAGCGGGCCAGCTTTATCCGAAGATTCGCCAGAAGTATTTGTTGGGGTGGGAAGAGGATTCGTGTCGTTTTCTCCTTTTTGAGTTTGATTCTCCCTTTCAAGTTGTTCCACCTTGCCATTGAGTGCGCTCATCTAAGCCATTATCTGTTGCAGCATCTGCTTTATTTCTTGGGATTCCTGAGCCTGTTGCTCATCCGCATGCTATGGATTAACCATTCTAAGGATCCTGTGCCTCTCGTTGATTCCAGTGTTTCCGGTGCTTCCGGTGTCTCCAGTGATTCCAGTGATTCCAGTAATTCCAGTGCGCGACTATGCCAATAATCTAGTTCTAATAAGTCCAATGGGTTGAAGTCTTAGCTATTGTCAGGGCTCAACCTCAGGATGATCGCTGAAAGGTTTATTGCGCTATGTACGTTAAGCTAAGACTTAAAGAGAGAAGAAGAAGAAGAAGAGGAGAAAGAGAAGAGAACGACTTAAATATAAGAACGACTTAGCATCACGTGATCCGCCGATGATCCTCTAAGGCTTCTCCCGAGGCTCTAGACTCTCACACTACCCTACTAAGGCGGTTACCATCGCTAATGCTGAGCCGGACTCTAGATCAGCTAAAGACTCGGGAAAAGAGTAACTCCTAGCAAAGACGCGCCTAGGAGTAAGGAACAGGCTTTATTTACGGAAGTACAGGTAACTTCCCTATGGCACCCCAACCTAGAACCTATTATTACACACTATATATTATCTAGTCAAGGAAAGAAAATATAGGTTAATACAATAGTTAACACTAGAGCACTTATATACGCCACAGTAAGCAGGAGCCTCGCGCACTAGATGATAGAAGAGCTTAGAATTGTATCCCTCCCCTCTCCAAACCGATCCCCTACACCGTTGCGGACGGGCGAAGCGGAAAACCTATCACCCACAAGATCTGCCCACACCTCCAAGTTAAGGATTACTGGGAAGCCACCTCTCCCCTACTTATTATAGACCTTGGGAACCACGACATACTACTGGGAAAGGGCTAGTTGTAGGCCCACGGCGCGTTGCCAGACGCAAATAGCAACTTAGTCACGTTCAAGCCGAACTTCTGCACGCACCCCGGCAGGCCCGCCGCGGCGGAGCCAAGAAAGCTTGATCCAACGACGCCTCCTAAGGTAGAATCATGGAGGCCCCAGAGAATCCTTACTAGACACTCCTTCCAGGCCGATATAAGGGAGTCCCTTAAAGAAATAAACAAGGAACTGACCAAGGACGTAGAGAAGAAGTCTCCCCTACCTCGAAAGAAGGTACTAAAGAGGGATATACAGCTCGTAACTACGGAAGGATTTCTGCGTTTACTAAAGTAACAAGGCACTGAAGTGTACCATCTCCGTCTCTGGGAGTTGCTGGAGGAGGAGGAGCAGGCAAGAATCAACGCCTTCCAACAATAGTTACCCGAGGAGTTAAGAGAACTCACCCCTTAGCTACCTGAATGGCTGCAGGACCTAGCAGAGAACTTCTCCAAGCAGAGGTTAGACGAGCTTCTTCCCTCAAGACCTTGTGACCATAGGATAGAGCTCAACTAGGACCCGGAGTTACGCACGCCGCCGCTATACCGGATGTCTACGGACGAACTCGCGGCTGCAAAGGACTACATTGAGGAGAACCTAGGAAAGGGGTTTATTGAAGCGAGCAGGGCACCGTTTGGTTCACCCATCCTTATGGCAAGGAAGGCTAATAGAGGATTCCGTTTCTACGTGGACTACCGCCGCCTTAACGCAGCTACGAAGAAGAATAAATACCTACTTCCCTTAATTGACGAGACGCTAGCCCGGTTGACTGGAGCGCGTTACTTCTCTAAGATTGACGTCAGACAAGCATTCCACAGGATTCGGATATACGAAGACTCCAAGGACCTTACAACCTTCCGGACGCGCTACGGATCATACCGCTACAACGTCCTACCCTTTGGATTATATAATGGACCTGCCACCTTCCAGTAGTACATGAACGAGGTTATAATGGCCGGATTAGACGACTTCTGCTCAGTATTTATAGACGACATTCTGGTCTACAGTAAGACAAGAAAAGAGCATAGAGAACAGGTACGACTAGTCCTTAAGAAACTCAGAGAAGCAGGCCTTCAAGCGGACATTAAGAAATGCGAATTTGAGGTCACCGAGACTCGCTTCCTTGGCCTCATTGTCGGGCGAGACGGAATCCGGATGGACCCCTAGAAGGTTACAGCTATCCTGGAATGGAAAGCCCTAATCTCTCTCCGAGGAGCGCGCTCATTCCTAGGCCTCTGCAACTACTACCGCCGGTTTATTAAGAACTACTCGAGGATTGCAAAACCACTCACCGACCTGACCAAGAACAAGGTAGCGTGGGCCTGGACGCCGAAGTGTGAGGCCGCCTTCCAAGCACTAAAGAACGCCGTCCGCTTAGACCTAGTACTTCGACATTTCGACCCGGCGAAGCCCATCTTCCTCGAAGTTGACTCTTCTGACTACGTTAGTAGAGGAGTCCTTTCACAGAAGGATGAGGAAGGGAAGCTTCATCCAGTGGCCTACTTCTCCAAGAAGCTCTTAGACACGGAATGTAATTATACGATCTACGACAAGGAACTCCTGGCCATCGTTCGAGCCTTTCAGGAATGGAGTCCCGAGTGCCGGAGTGTACAGGAGCCAATCCAGGTATTTACTAATCACGAGACCCTAAAAACGTTCATGACGAACAAGCAGCTCTCCCGCCGCCAAATTCGATGGGCAGAAGAACTCGCGGAGTACGACTTTAGGATTGTTCCTATCGTAGGAAAGAAGAATAAGAGAGCAGACGCTCTCTCTCGTCGAGAGCAGGATCTACCGGTGGACGACTCTGACTCCCGCCTCACCTCTATGAACCGCACGGCGCTCCCTCCGGGGAGCTTTACCCTCTCTCCCCTTAAGCTATTCGAAAACCCTAACCTCCCTACTAAGCTACGGACAGCTAACCGGACAGACGACGCCTTGACGGCCATCCGCCAGGACATTAGCAAGTACCCTAAGTACTCACTACGCGATGACTTGCTCGTCTTCTAGGAGAACCGCCTTGTTGTGCCATAGGACGACCGCCTTAGGCTAAGGCTCATTCAGGCTGCTCATCGACCCCCAGCAACGGGACATCCAGGCATCCAGCGCACCTAGGAACTCTTAAAGGAGAGGTACTACTGGAATGGTATGAAAAAGGCAGTAAAGCGGTACGTGCAGAACTGCCACTCCTGCAAGAGGGCTAAATATAAAACGGAATCCTATAACGGCCTACTTAAGCCGCTCCCCATCGGGGACTAGCCCTAGAAGCACCTATCCTATGACTTTGTCACCAAGTTGCCAAACTGCAAAGGATTCACCGCCGTCCTAGTAGTGGTAGACCGGTTCTTAAAAATGCGGCACTTCATCCCCTGCCACGACACCACTACCGCGAGTCAAATAGCGCAGCTCTTTAGAGATAATATCTAGAAGTATTATAGCCTACCGGACACCATTATCTCAGATCGAGGACCCCAGTTTATTAGCGAATTCTGGCAAGGCCTCTGCAAGCTACTAAAGATTGACTACCGCCTTTCAATAGCCTACCATCCAGAGACGGACGGGCAAACAGAAAACGCTAATAAAGAAATAGAAATCTATCTCCGTCACTACGTTAGCTATCATCAGGACGACTAGGTAGACTGGCTTGCCTCCGCAGAATACGCTGCTAATGGAAACGTCTCCGCCTCCTCTACCGTAAGCCCCTTCTTCGTAGTCTACGGATATAAGCCCCGCCTATCCTTTAACTGGACGCCCACCCCTCTAGCGCCCACCGCCGCGGCTACCTGGAGCAGGGAAAGAGCCAACGAGATGGTAGATAAGATATAAAAGGTCTGGGAATTTACGAAATTCCACCTGCAGCAGTCCCAGGAGAAGCAAGTAGAGTTCGCTAACCGTTACAGGAAGGATGTGTCCTACGAGGTAGGAGATAAGGTGTTTATCTCTACTAAGGACATGGATTTGGACCGACCCTTAAGGAAGCTAGGATGGACGCGGATTGGGCTATATCCTATTATCGAGAAAGTAGGAACCGCTTACCGCCTTTAACTACCCCCAGGCATTAACCGCGGCAATATGTTCCATCCAAGCAAGCTTACAAGGGACGATAGTAACCCCTGCTAGGCTAGATACCGGAGCCGCAGCCCGCGGTACAGGTAGACAATAAAGACGAATACGTAGTAGAGTCTATTCTCGACTCCCGTTACACTGGCAAGGGGAAGAGACTCCAGTACAGGGTTCAGTGGGCAGACTAGCCACCCGACCCTCAATGGTATCTAGTAGACAACTTCAACCACGCGGCTTAGAAACTTAAGGAATTTCACGACTCCTACCTAGCGAAGCCCGGTCCACCGAAGGAACTCAAACGGTGGATTTAAGAAAACGATAAAGCTATCGAGTAAGGTTATCGCCAGAAGCTCTCGCTTAAGAGGGGGGTAATGTGACGATTTAGACCGTCAACATCTCATTCTCTAGAAAACTAAGCCTAATTAGGCTAAAGCACTTATCTAAGACAAGATGTCTAAGATATAGGGTTTACTAAGAGCAAACACTTAGCAGGAACGTACGGGGAAAGGGAAGCCTAAGACCGGCTATTCGACTTCTAACTAGTACCTAGGCTAGATATATAAGTTTCCTCCTTTCTCCTTTATTCCCTTTCTTTTCTCTTTCCTTTCTCTAGCTTAGAAACTTTAGTTAATTTCGAGAATCTAACTTGTTCTTCTTAAGTCGTAATAAAGGGAAGCTAATACCGAAAAGAATCCGATTAACGAGGACCAATTAGGGTTTAGCGTAGCACGTAACGCACACGTATATCTTTCGTGTGCCGCTAATAGGTAGAAGAATTAAACGACTTATCGTAGACTATCTCTATACCGCTGCTATAAACCCTTATTGTTTAATAAGGGTTTAAATTGGAACTTTAAGTTGACTACGAAGGGTTAAATATCTAGCTAAAAGAGCGTGACTATATACTACTAGGAAAGCTATAATAATCTAGTAGAGCCCTTACGAGCTAGGCTTATATAGGCTCGTAAGAGAGCCTATTTTCTAAGGACTCGCTAAGCCCTTCGCTTAAGGGCTCGCTATAGGGTATACGTAACTAGGGCGCCTAGGCCCTTTCTCGCCCGAAGCGGAGTAAGCGGAGATTCTTCTTTCCCGCCTCTTAGGCTTTCTCCTCTTCTAGCTACTTTATTACTTAGTACTCTTTCTAACCCTTATATCTTCCTATCTATACGGACTAAGGTTCGTAATATATATCTAGCTATTTTTTTTATACTTTTAATTACTTTTTTTATTGTTAAACAATGAGGGTTTATAGTAGCGGTATAGAGACAGTCTATAATAAGTCGTTTAATTCTTCTACCTATTAGCGGTATACGGAAGATATACGTGTGCGTTACGTGCTACGCTAAACCCTAATTGGTCCTCGTTAATCGGATTCTTCTCGGTATTAGCTTCCCTTTAGATATAGGGCTTAAAAGCTAACTCGCTTAGTTAGCTAAAATCTACCTAGGTATAGTAGCCCTTAGGCTGTTTATTTAATACTCCTACTTAGCCGTAGAGCGTCGGCTGTAAACCTAGCTATTAGATAAAGCTAGTAAAGCGGTCTCTTACTAGGGGTTTAGTTAGCCCGTCCGCCACTATGTTCTTACTATAAACATACTCGATCTGTACTCGATTCCTTTAAACAAGGTCTCGAACATTATAATAGTATACGTCGATATACTTTAACCGTTTATATACGTAAGGGTTCTTCGCTAGGGCTAATACGGCCTAATTGTCTCCCTTTAGACTTATAGTGCTATTAAACTTCTTATTCTCGAATAGTACTGCACGATAAGGGGATAACTTAAGGTATTCGCCTACGCCTATCTCTCGAAGTAGTTGTATAAGCCACTAAGATTCCTTAGCGTAGGCGGATATTACTATATACTCGGCTTCTATAGTAGAGGTAGCTACTAATCTTTACTTTTAGCTCCTCTAGCTAATAGAACCGTTACCGAGTAGGAAGATATATTCGAGGATAGACTTCCTATCTATTTTATCTATAGCGTAGTCCGAGTCTAAATACTCTATAAGCCCTATACTCCTACTATCCCTATAGACTATCCCGAGATCGGCTATTAATCTAAGGTACCGTAGTAGGCCCTTAAGTATATAGCCGTAATATTCTACTAGATTACTTAGATATTGGCTTAGCCGGCTAATTAGGAACGCGATGTCTAGACGCGTAAGAACCGTAAGGTATATTAGCTTTCTAATAGTATACTAATACTCTTTTAGATCGATTCGCTTATCGTTTAGCCTAGAGGGGCGGAGAGCGTCGTATCCGTTTAGCGGTAGCGTTACTGGTCTTAACTTATCCTTTTCTATATAAAGAGTTTGAAGTGTTTCTTATAAATAGTAGGACTAATTAAGACGTAGCGTTCTACTCTTTCTATTACGAGTAACTTTAATACTAAGGATCTTCTTTATCTCCCCTAGGTCCTTAATCTTAAAGACCTTGCTAATAGCGGTTTTAAACTAGATAATATCCTTAATCTTTAGAGTAGCGATTGGGATGTCATTAACGTAGACTAGTAAGATGATTTTTCTTTCGTAATAGATAAGTAGGTAGGGGTCGGCTACGCTCTAACGGAAACTAAGATCTTTAAGCGCTCTAATATAGTTGTTATTCTAATCTCGTACGGCTTGTTTAAGGCCGTATAGGCTGCGTAGGAGTTTAAAGACCCTTCCTAGTTTAACTATTACTCCCTTTAGAGGGGCTATATAGATGTCTTCTTAGAGACGTAACTTAGTAAAGGCATTATTAACGTTAACCTAGTAGAGCTCTAAGTTAAGGAGCCCTACGATTACTAGGAACGTTCGAAGCGTCTCGTAACGAACGGTTAGAGTAAAGGTATCCTAGAAGTCGTATCTAAATCGTTGGGTGAATCCTCGTATAATAAGGCGAGCTTTAGCCTTTTTAAGCGAGCCGTCGGTATTAAGTTTTAGCTTAAATACCCACTTACTTATTATAATATTCACTCTCTTTAGCGGGACGGCTTCTTCCTAAGTTCTATTATCTATAAGAGTAGTAAGTTTATCCTCTATAGCGCGTTACTATAGGGTACTAAATTGTAGGTCTCCTACTACTTCCTTATAGGTCTTAGGGGTTAGGATCTCTAGTCTAATAATCGTCCGGAGTTGTATAGATAGTACGTAAAACACTTACGCTTCCGGCTCCTTATAGCACTTAAGTAGTATTTAGCTAATAAGTATAAATAGGCTCCGTAGTACCTTTAGTTCTAGCTCGTCTATAGATAAGTCCTCCGGCGATCTCTTTCGTTTAGGGATAAAGACTCCCCTAAACCTTTATATTCTAGGGGTACTACTTAGTATAGCGTCCTAATTATCTAATTAACGGTCTTATTCCTCTCTTTTAGTAGCCGGGGGCTGCGGTTCTTACTAACTTTCGTTAGTAGTAACCGCTTTACTAGCTTCTAGCTACTAGGCTTCTTCCTCTTCCTCTACGGGAGGCTCTAAAGTAAAAAGGACTTTTCGTAGACGTCTAACTAGACGTCTCTCGGGGATAGTATTTAACGTTGGTTTAATCTTAAGGTTTAGGTTAATATCCCCTTCTTTTTCTTACTCTATAAACCTTATACTATAGCTACGGATCACCCTTCGAAGGTCTAGGGCCTATAGACGATAATATTTTTCTATTTCGTCTATATATCCTATAAATACTCCTACTCTTCCTCGGTCTATTAACTTGTTATGTCTAGATCCGACTGGAAGAGACTTTAGATTAACGTAGGAGTATACCTTATAGCCCTAAATACGTATATAGTCGATACTTGGCTTTTAACTAGTAAACGTTTCTTTAGGGCTTATAGGTTTTCCGTTAATAAGAGGTCTAGTAGTAGTCCGATTCCGTAGATATACGTTAGTCTCGGCTACCTCTATCTAGAACTTAACTAGGAGCTTTACGTCTTTTAGTATTACCCTAACGTTAGTCTCGGTAGTCTAGATAGCTCGTTTAGCTACACCATTCTAACTTAACTAGTAGGGAATAGTATACTAAGAAATAATTCTAAGGGTTACGTACTACTAGTTAAGAAGTAACTTTAACTCGGTAGCGTTATCGCTACGGATAGCGAGTAGTTTAGCTCCTCCTTAGAGTTCTACCTTTAGACGCTACTATTATAGGGCGTTTAGCGCGTCTTTCCTTCTCTTAAGCGCGATTGTCTAAACCTTCCTTAAGTAATTATCTACGATTTTAAGAAAGTAGGAATATCCCGCCTAGAAAGTTAGTAGCGGGCCGTAAACATCGATTAAAATAAGTAATAAGCTCGCGGCTTTCCTATTACTTACGTAGTATCCCTTCTTATTCTTAATCTTAGTAAGGGTATATATACTATATACGTAGTCTTCCTCTTTTAGCGTAAGGATCGGGTCGGCGAGAGTTATAACCTTATATAGTTCTCCTAGCTTCTTAGTTCCTATATAGGCAAACCTTCGGTACTAGAGTTCGAATCGATTCCTTAACGAATCTGCCTTCGGTTCTAGCGTATCGGGTAATTGCTTTAACCCGGCGTTAGTTATATCGTTGTCCTTATCTAACTAGGTAGGCTCTAGTAATCTTAAGATAGGTTACTACTCGGTATAGTAGGTAGATAGCGCTTTTAGATTTACGCGGTCTACTATATAGACTCCCCTATTCTTAGGTGTACTAAGAATAGTATTATTATTTTAATCTTTAAGATAGAGGTACTTGTCGTTAAAGCTTCTCTTAAGGCCGCTCTTATATAGCTATCGGCCTAAAAGGAGGTTTATACTAAGCTTTAGAATATAGAGTATAGAAGTTAAACGAATAGAATTACCGCGCCTATCTAGTAATATGGCTGAGCCGACGTAGTCGGCGTATAGCACTCCCCTACTAACTTTAATCGTTCGCCTTATAATACGTGTTAGAGGTCTACTAAAAAGTTAGGGTTTATTAGTTATATATACTAAGGCGGTAGAATCCGCTATCTAGTATTCTCTAGGGATCTTACTAGTGGCGGTTCTAGAGAGGGCGGTAATTTCGTCTAATACTTCTTCGTTATAGCTACTAGATTCTTCGCCTATAGTAGCTGGGTCCTAGGTATTATCCTTCTCGTTGGCCGAGAAGGTCTTTAACTAGTTAATTTGCCTCTAGAGTTCTTAGATTTGTTTCTCGGCTCTAGAGCGGGCTTTCTACGATCGGCGCTTCTTTGCGGTCTCCTTAGCTGCCGGAAGTTAAGGGTAGTTGAGGATACGGTAGCGTCTATCGTAGAGATAATACTAAAGTAGCCGCCTATTAGAGTCTAACTCGGGTTTAGATAGGTAGGGGCGGCGAGAGGGTTTAAACGCCTTCTTTATAAGTATAGCTATATTATTAGCTTTTAGCTATACCTCCTTTTCCTTTAGTATTTATAATATCTAAAGAGTAGTAAGATTTAGTTAGGTATTAACCGAGTCTCGGATTATTATATACTCTTATAGTAATGCCTAAAGGAGCTAGTCGAGCCGAGCTTTCTTACTTAAAAAGACTTATACTCTAGTAGGGTAACGGCGATTTTCCTCCTAAGTGTCGCGAGTTAGGTCTAGGCTTCGCTAATTATAGTTCCCTCTTAGAACTAGAAGTTAATAAAAGATTAAAGAAACTATCTTCGAGTAACTTATAGTTTAATTTTATACTTTTCCTTAAGAGATTCCTAGATTAGCCTTAACTCTTCTAGCTCTCGGACTCGCTCGCGATCATCTTTATTAATATAAATGCGTAGCCAGTATCTAGCCTTCGCGTCGTCTCTTTCTAAATTAAATCTAAGCCCGGGGCTTATTATTATAGTAACTATATAGAATAGTCCTTCTTCTTAAAGCTACTCCTTTATTAAAGAGAACTAGTCGTCTTTATTATTATAGGAGAGGACCGGGATAGGACGACGCTTAGTAAAGTCTTACGAAGATATAGCGAAGGGGAAGGTATATTTCGAAATAAAGTAATCGAAAGAGTTATAAACGTAGTAAAATAAGTATACTACGGTTAATCGGGTCTAGGCTGTTAGACTTAAAAGTTAGGGTAAAGAGTTGTTAAAGCGAAATAGTAAGATACTATAGTCCGGTAAGTTAAGCGTTTATTAGATTTTCGATTAAATCGTCTGCTCCTCTTAAGGTATAGATAGATAACGAGGTAGCTATTTCTCCTAGTATAAGCCTAGGCCTTAGGCGATAGCTTCCTAAAATATACTTATTTCTCCTCTTAACGGAGACCGTATCTAGCTACCGGTACTAGGTTACTTATAGACCGACTATAGAGGCAACACGTCTTTTCGTAAACGTTTACGGGATCTAATACCTAGCGGGAACGCTTAGACTACTCTAGTAGGTATACGAACCCGGGCTTATAACCTATTAAATAATAAGGGTTTATAGTAGCGGTATAGAGATAGTCTATAATAAGTCGTTTAATTCTTCTACCTATTAGCGGCATACGGAAGATATACGTGTACGTTACGTACTACGCTAAACCCTAATTGGTCCTCGTTAATCGGATCCTTCTCGGTATTAGCTTCCCTTTAGATATAGGGCTTAAAAGCTAACTCGCTTAGTTAGCTAAAATCTACCTAGGTATAGTAGCCCTTAGGCTGTTTATTTAATATTTATTATATTTTTACTACTTTTTTCTTTTACTACTACTCTTTTTACTAGTATTCTTACTATTATTTTCTTTACTAGTACTTTTTCTACTAACTCTTATTCTAGTTAAAATTACTAATTTTTATTTTAATCTAAAATTACTAACTCTTATTTTATTCTTACTAACTATAAAAACTTCTATATTAAATTATTATTTTTACTTCTATTACTTCTTAATTTCTATTTAATTTCTTTTTTTTTATACTTTTAAATTATTTTTTATTAACTATAATACTTTATTTACTTAAACTACTACTAATTAAATCTATTATTCTTCTTCTATTTTTATTTATAATAGTCTATCTATTACTTCTTTCTAGTTTTTATATTTCTATAACGGCGGGCCTCTACCTCTAAGGATTAAACACTAAAGAGGGTAGTAAGCCGTATAAGGGTTTACCTTAAGTAGATATAAGGGAGGGTATAAGAGAACGAAGTAACGAATATACGTAACTAAATACTACGTACGAAGGCCGTATTACTAATAGAGTCTAAATTCTATTATAAAGTTAACTACGAAGGGTCAAGTATCTAGCTAAGTAAGTATACTTATATACTATAAGAAAGTTATAATAATCTAGTAGTACCGTCTCTTAAGGGTACCGCTAAGCGTACCGTTACTTAAGGGTACGAGTTGGTGTACCGTTTATTAAGGGTATAGGTGGGGCGCACGTACTATCTTACGTAAGGAGTCTTATAACCTTAGATCCTTATACCTTCCGACTTCTTACTATTCTATCGGGTTGATCCTTAACTCTCTGCCTATAACGGCTACGCCGTAATACTACCCCCCCCTTTAGGATCTTCGGCCCGAAGATTCTTCCGTCTCTTAGTATATCTTCTTATAGGTTGCTTAGTTTGTTCTTTCTTTCGTAAGTTCCCGCGATGCCTCCGAAGAAGCGTGTTGCTAAAGATTCCGCTATTAACCTTCGCCCTTATAAGGTGAATAGGGTTACCCTTCGTCGCTAGGAGCTATTGGACGAGATCTTTTTCCGGGGTATCGAGATGGTTCCTTGTACTAACTGCCTAGAGCACGAGTCGGAGTGCGTGGCTTTATAAGAGAACCCGTCTATTTATACTACCTACTTAGGGGCTCGTCGGGCCGGGTATAATATTATATTTCGGGGTGTCTCGCGTTATAAGTTCCTTCTCTTCTTCTCGGGTTTGCTCTGCGGAGGAGGATATAACGTTAGAGAAGCTTCTTCGCCTACGTAAACAGTAGCGCTTCCTTTAGTCGCGTCGTTCTCGTATAATTCGCGAGGGTTTCGAATCGTTAGAGGAGCTCGAGAGGGCTGACGCTACTAGTTCTTCTAGGGGCCCTCCCGACCCTATAGCTCCTAAGGGTCCGTCCGTATTAGAACGGCTACGTTACGAGGCGGTGGGTCCTGCTGTACCGTAGTCGGCTGAGTCTGCCGCGTCTACCGGTGAGCCCGTGACTGGTACGAGATCTCCTCGTCCTTCTAAGCTAGTAGATTCTGCTCGTTTATCGCCCTTCGCGTTGGATCTAGCGGATCTTAAGGGTTTACCGTTGTTTATTTTCGAGGGCGACCTCGTTTCCGTAGGAGGTTAGGGTTCTGGCGATGGAACTCTCTAACGAGGTCTAAGTGTATATCGTCCTTAGGTATCTACTGGTTATCCTTATTCCCGTATCCTTCTCATTTGACTAGGTACTTAAGCTGATGGCCGAACCGCTTACAGTCTAGGATTTTTTCTACTGGGTACTGCTTTTCTTCGGCGTCCGGGTTTTCTAGTACAATTTCTTCTTGGGTTTCCGGGATGTTGACGTTTTCTAGTGCTGGCTCGAGCAGTAAGACGTAGAAAGTGGAGTTCATCCTTATGTTTGACAGTTTGAGTCGATAGGTGACTTCTCCGAGTTTTTCTTCAATCTTGAATGGGCTAATTTTTTTGAAATCTAATTTGTCGTTTGGCCGTTTAGTCTTGATATTTTTCCTGAGGAGATAGACCTTATCCCCCTTCTTAAGGTTCGGTGCCGCCTAGTACCGTCTGTTATAGTACTTGGACATCATGATTCTAACGTATTCGAGGTCGAAGCTAACAGCCTTGTAAAGCTCCTTTAGCTGCTCGGCTTTGAGGATACCACTTTGTGCTAGCTTTCTACTTGGGATCGTTTCCCTGTAGGCTTCTGGTTCAAACCCGTAGTTGACGAAGAACGGTGATTCGTTCGTGGATTCTTGCTTCGCGCTGTTGTATGCGAATTGGGCCATGGGTAGCAGTTCTGCCCAGTTTTCCTGTGGGTAGTTGATATAACAGCGGAGGTATTGTTCAAGAGTCCGGTTCATTCGCTCGGTTTGACCGTCTGTTTGCGCGTGTGCTGTGGTAGCGAGCTTGCTCTTCGTTCCTAGTTGGCGCATTACTGTTTGCTAGAATTCTGAGGACATAAGCTTGTCTCTGTCCGATACCATTTCTTCCGGCATTCCGTGATCCGCGAAGATGGTTCGTAGGAATGTGTAGGCAAGCTGTTCTGCGTTGGATGCCTCGAGGTAGGGTAAGAAGTAGGCGTACTTCGTGAGTCGATCGACAAAGACGAGAATCGAGTCGTACGGGACTCCCGTGAGAGGATCCTTTGACCTAGGTAGTTTGGTAACAAAGTCCAACGTAATGGACTGCTATGGTCGTTTAGGTGCTTCCAGCGGCTGTAGTAGGCTATAAGGTGCATGTGTCGCGGCCTTACTTCTAATATAAAGATCGTACTACGAGACTATACGCTATACGGTTTTCCTTAGTCCTAGAAAGTAGTAGTTCCTCGTAATTCTTTCTACTATCCTATCGATGCCCTAATGTCTATATACTAGGGCTTCGTAGATGTCTTTTACTAGTACTTCTTATAACCGTATTAGTACGTAGATAAGTCCTTTAAAGAGAAGCGTTCCTTCTCCATCTTAAGTAATACGCGGGTCGTTCTTAAGCGCTAAAAGTTCCTACGCGAAGGAGTCCTACGCGTATACTTCTCGGATCTTCTAGTACTATAGGTTGGCTTCGATACGTAGTATAGGTAGAGTTTATCTAGTAAGGAGGAGCGATCTATCGCTATCCGCTACGAAGATTATAGGGTACGGCTCGGTTTTTCCTTCTATATAATCTACTCTTCGGCTAAGCGCGTTAGCTACGGCGTTATCTAATCCCTTTCTATAGGTAATCTTAAAGTTATAGGAGGCTATTTCCTCTAACTAGCGAACCTATCGTCGGTTTAATTCCTTGGTCGTAGTAAAGCGTGTAAGGTTCTAATAATTATAGCGTACTATTACCTAGTAGCTTACTCCTTTGAGGTAATATCGCTATTACTTAAATACTATAACGATGGCCAGAAGCTCTTTATCGTAAATATCGTAGTTAAGTTCTACCGGGGTGAACTTCCGTAAGTAGAACGCGACGGGGTGCTATCTACCTTCTTTATTAGGCTAGCTAAGACATGCTCTAAGGGCGAATCCTAATATATTAGTTTCCACTTCGGTAGCTTTATCGGGATCGTATATCCCAAGTACTAGGGCTTCGTAAAACATCCGTTTAAGCGAATTAAATACCCTTTACTAATCGTCTTCCTATTTAAAGCCATGCTCTTTTCGCGTAAGCCTAGTTAAAGGTTCCGTAACTCCGAAGTAGTTCTAAATAAACTTCTTATAGAAGTTTACGAATCCTAGAAAGAACTATACTTCCTTAATCGTCTTTAGTACTAGCCATTCTCTAATAGAATCCAGTTTCGAGTCGTCCATACCGACGTAACCTAGGGTGATAATAAAGCCTAAGAATTCCGTTTTCTAGATATACTATTCGCACTTCTTAGGTACGATAGAGAGGTTCTTTACTTAGAGGGCTTCTAGGACCTTTCGTATATACTTTTTATATTCCTTAAGGGTTTCTAAAAAGATAAGGATGTCGTCGAGATAAGCTATATAGAAGATATCTAAGTATTCTCGTAGTATATCGTTAACGAGATTCTAGAATGTTACCGGGGCGTTAGTAAGCCCGAATAGTATTACCGTATACTCGTAGAGTCCTAGCCTCGTTCTAAAGACTATTTTCTATTCTTCCCCTTCTTTAATCCTAACTAGATAGTATCCGTCCCGGAGGTCTAGCTTCGTAAAGTACTTTACTTTCCCTAACTTGTCCTGGAGCTCGTCGATACGAGGGAGGGGGTACCGGTTCTTAGTCGTGATGTCGTTTAGCTGTTAGTAGTCGATATAGAGGCGTAGCTTACCGTTCTTTTTCGGGACGAAGAGGATCGGGTATCCGGCTAATAACGTAGAGGGTCGGATGTATCCTCGTTCGAGGTTCTTCTCGATATAGTCCTTAAGCTCTTCTATTTCCTTTTCTAATAAGGAATAAATAGGCTTATAAGCTAGCTTCGTACCTACTTTAAGCGGGATTTCGTAGTCCTATACCTAGTGTTTTAGTAGGTCTCCTTTTCTCCTTTCTCGGCAAACGGCCGTGAGATCCTAGTACTCGCTAGGTACCGTTTCTATTTTAGGTATCGGAGGTCCTCTATATAGGTTTAGGCTACCGTATTATCCCTTATAAATCCTCGCGGGGTCGTCTCCTCCTAAGGGAGCTACGTAGTCCCCGTTCTCTAGCCCTTTTTATTAGGCTCTAGCTAGTGCTCTCTATTATACTACCGGCGAGGGTTTAATATATATAAGGTAGACCTAATGTCCTTAGCGTCTTATACGCTTAAATACTTCTCCTAAGATAATTTAGACGTCGATTTAAGGCTCTAGGGCTACTAATTACTTACGCGAAGCCTTACTCTTAGCCTTACGCCGCTTCTTCGTAGTCCTTTATATAATAGGTTATACTTCCCTATCGAGGAGGCTTCGTTACTTATCCTAGTCCTAGCTTACTCCGTCCTCGGGGTAACCGTTAATATTGCCGTCGCGGGGTCTTACGCCATCCTAGTAGACCGTATTAGGTGTATTATTTCGCTTAGTAGGGCTTATTCCTACCGATAGGTTATATTTTACCGAGGAGACTTCGCTACCTACGTCGTAGTCCTAGTCCTAACTTATACTACTATCGGAGTTACCTATATAGTTACTATATTTAGGCCTTATACTAGCTACTTCCCGTATTAATACTACTAGGAGTGTCCTTAGGGTATCTATTAACCCGTTTCTTCTCTCTAGCCCTTGTTTTCGTAAGAGGTTATTAAGGTCCTCTTAGAAAATAATGGAATCTTCTTTCCTAAAGTCGAAGATTAGTCTTTAGGTTCTAACCTAGGGCATTCCGAGAATAAGATCGTACCCGGGTACTCGCTAAACGTCGAGGGAGATCTATTCCTAATAATTTCCTATCTAGAGGGTTACTTCCTCCGTTTTAATCTTTACCTAGCCTTCTCCGTAGGCTGCTTAGGAGCCATTAAACCCGCTAAGGGAGTATAGTTCCTATTTCTTATAGTAGGGGATGTTTATCTTCTATATAAGCTCGTTATAGATGAAATTTCCGCTTAATCCTATATCGATTAGGATTCTCGTAGGTACTCCGTTAAGTATTCCCTACGTTTTAAACTATTTCCATAGGTTTAGTCCGGTAAGAATTTCCGTATTCGAGGTGCGTAATACTATATTAAGGGACCTAAACTGCGGCCCCTACTATTATCCCTTAGCTATAGGGCCGTCTAGTTTTTTAACTAGTACCTCTAGTTGTTCTATAGTAGGAAGAGGTTATAGTAAGTCTATCCGTTTAAACTCTATCCTTCTATTTCCTACTTCTCGATAATTCGGTGTATACTATCTTGTTATACTCGTACTAGGAACTAGTAATTTTCGTTCTTCTAACGTTGGTGCGTCCTGCACTAATAGTCGATACACGAGATCTATACGATCTACCGATGCTTCTTGTGCCGGGGGTTAAGACGTTCGTCGTCCTCTAGGAGGATCTAACTGCTTAGCCTTAGGATCTAACGAAGGGCTTTCTATCTTACGCCTAGAACGGCTATTTCTATACTAGGAAACAGTCTAGCCCTTTCTTCCTTCTAGGCGAGTATCCTCTAGACTACTAGGTTGTTCTCTAGGGTAACTTCGTCTATTTCTATATAACGATCTTCGTAGACGCGTGTTTCCTATAGCTAATCCCCTTATACCTACTAGGTGACTAACGCGAGTCCCTGCTAGTTATCTAGGATCTAGATGCCTTGCTCCAGTCCGCTATAGTGGAAGGGAATCTTAGCGATAATACCGTATTCCTCTACTTTCTTAAGGAGCCTATTGATAGCGCCTACTAACGGGCTCTCCTCTACTTCTGCGAGGTTTCTTTTATCGGAGCTATCTTCTTCGGCTTCGGTACTGTCGTAGAACTTATCGTTTTTACTTTCGATGATCTCGTCGTCGAGCGGGAATGATTCGATAATATCGTCGAGGTCGAACACCTCTTCGTTCCTTATAAGTATAGCGATGCCCCTTAACTTCTTCGGGTACCATCCCGTAGCGTCCTTATCGCTTTAATACGTTCGATAATTATCGTTAAAGTATGCCGTCTAGCTTAGCGTAGCGTGGTTCTCCTAGCGAGATACGGTTAATACTTCGTATTAAGCGCTTAAGGTTTACTTCTCTTCTTTCCTATTACGAGGGTTCTATAGACACGTAGGCGAGAAGTGTTTGTCGCTACCGTAGATAATATAGAGTCGATCCTTATAGCGCTACTTTTGCTCGTCTATCTAGTTTGGATTCGGGCCTTTAGGTTTCTTATTATAGTTGTTCCGACCCCTATTATCCTTTTTCTTATCCTAGCGGTTAGCGGCGTCGAGAGCTATAGCGTCTCCTCCTTCTAACGTAGTACGTTCGCGGCGTAGCCTAGTTATATTTATCTACGGGTTACCCTTTCTTTCGAACCACCTATTGGTCCTTCTTCGGTCTATATCGGTTACTAGGCGGATGAGTTCTAAAAGCGTTTCTAGCTCGTCGTAGTAGGATATAGCTTCCTTAATTTCGTCCTTTAGGCCTCGGTAGTACAGTTATCTAAGCGTGTAGTCCGAGTACTCTCCGGCGACGTAGGCTGCTTCCTAGAATTCCGCCGTATAGTCGAGTACTAACTTCTTCTACTAAATCCTAAAGAGGATCTAGTTGGCGCGTTTAGCCTCGTCGATAGCGTTAAACGCTTCTTAGAGCTACTTAGCGAAGGTCCTATAGTCGGAGAAGATGGCTTAAGTCTAAGGCGACTATTACTAGTACGGCTTCTCCTAAGTCTCTCTCTTATAGGGCCTAAACCACTTCTCTACTACTCCTCGAAGGAAGATACTAGCGTAGCGAACCTTATCTACGTCGTTACCGAATTGTTCTTTAGCGAAATATAGGTAGTCCTCTAGCTATATAAGGAAGCTTTACGTCTTAGTACGCTTACTATAGTAAAGGTCCGGTTTCGGTACCTTAACTCTGGTAGATGGTTTCTTTACGGTATCTAGCTCGGTGGCCTAATCCTATCTATTCCTTAGGATGCGATTCTCGGTTCGCAGTTCCTAGATCATCTACATAAGATCTCTTATAGTAGGCTCCGTTTACTCCTAATAAGTAGGCTGAGCGGCCTCTTAAGCCGGCGTCTAAGGAATCGCTAGACGACCTTATTCTACGCTAACGTCTTCTATATTGACCGTGCTTATTACTGTTTCTTAAACTCGTTAGGGGGTAATACCTTACCCGATATTCTCTTCCCTTCCTTACAAGGATAGTAGTTAAAGTATAACGGTAGGCCTCTACCTCTAAGGATTAAATACTAAAGAGGGTAGTAAGCCGTGTAAGGGTTTATCTTAAGTGGGTATAAGGGAGGGTGTGAGAGAACGAAGTAACGAACACACGTAACTAAATACTACGTACGAAGGCCGTGTTACTAATAGAGTCTAAATTCTATTATAAAGTTAACTACGAAGGGTTAAGTATCTAGCTAAGTAAGTATACTTATATACTATAGGAAAGTTATAACAATCTAGTAGTACCGTCTCTTAAGAGTACCGCTAAGCGTACCGTTACTTAAGGGCACGAGTTAGTGTGCCGTTTATTAAGGGTATAGGTGGGGCGTACGTACTATCTTACGTAAGGAGTCTTATAACCTCGGATCCTTATACCTTCCGACTTCTTACTATTCCGTCGAGTTAATCCTTAACTCTCTGCCTATAACGGCTACGCCGTAACACTTAGTCGTAGTCGAGATCGTATTATTATAAGCGAATTTAGTAAGGGAGAGAAAGTCGTTCTAATCGTCTTATTAGTACGAAACGTAGGCGCGAAGGTATTATTCGAGGATAGCGTTAACACGCTCTATCTAGCCGTCGGTTTATAGGTAGAAAGCCGTACTAAAGTTAGTCTTAATAGATAGGGATCTACTAAGAGCTCTAGTAAATTTAGAAGTAAAAATCGAGCCGCGGTTAGATATAAAGTCGTTAGGTAAGCTATATAGTTAAAAAACGTAGTCTCGATAAAGCTTAGTAAGCTCTATTAAATCGAGGGTTATTTAGTAAGGAATAAAGTAAGCTATTTTAGTTAGTCGGTCTACGACTACTAGTATAGTATTAAACGAATTAGACGTTAGAAGTCCCGTAATTAAATCGAGAGAAACGGATTGCTAGCGGCGTTATAGTACTTTAAGGGGTTTTAAGTATCTAAAGGAGGCGTGTCGAGCGGGTTTAATTCTTTAGTAGGTCTTATAGTTCCGTATAAAACGAGCTACTATCTATCGTAGACCTAGCTACTAGAAATTACGAGTAACGAGTTTAAATGTTACTACTTAGCCTAGGTGTCTAGTAGCCGGATACGAGTATTAAGAGCTAATAATCCTTTAGCGGAGGCTTAGGTCTTTAGAGATATAGATAAGTCTATTAACTAGTAATAGACTATTATTATCCTTAGAGTATACGCCTAGATCTACTTTAGGATATCGAAGTGCGTAGGTATCGAGTATAGTAAGGATCTCTTACCTAAGAGTATCCTTATT
Organism: Neofusicoccum laricinum; assembly: GCA_029906385.1. NCBI lineage: Eukaryota > Fungi > Ascomycota > Dothideomycetes > Botryosphaeriales > Botryosphaeriaceae > Neofusicoccum > Neofusicoccum laricinum. The sequence goes on along the minus strand of CP123720.1, from coordinate 3,226,095 downwards.
AAGTACTAAGCGAATATTACTAGCTAGGGACGGTTCTAGCCTAGCGATCGAATATCGAGTTAAAATAAGGGTCGAAATTTCGAATTTTCCGGGGGTAAGGATCGTAGTAGGGGGTAGGCGCCCCTCTTAAGTAGGAAGGTCTCCTAACCGTCTTATTAACGTATCCGCGCGTTAATTCTTAGTTCCTAGGCGGTAGATAATCTTAAAGTCGAGTTCTAAGAGTTTAATTGCCTAGCGTACTTATCGACGGTTTAAGATTTACTTAGAGGTAAAGCTAGTCAAATTCGAGTAATCTATAAGGACGAGGAGTAGCGAGGAGAGGTTAATAATAAGAGAACGATATTCCTTTAGAGCTTTTATAATAGCTAAGAGTTCTTTATTCCTAATACCGTAGTTCTGCTCTACGGAGGTCATTTTCCGAGAGTAGTAGGCGATAGGGTATAGAAGTCTCTTACTATCGTTATACGTTACCTATTAAGATAGGATTACGGATATAACGAAGTTAGAAGAGTTAGTTTTAAGGATAGTCTCGAGTTAGGGATCGAAGTATCGAAGAATTAGATAAGAATAGAAGGCTTTCTTAAGATAAGTAAAAGCTTTATTCTATTCTTTCTCCTAAGTAAAACGAATGTTCTTAGCTAGGAGCTTAAAGAGAGCTCTAGCTTTTCGAGAGTATACTTTAATAAATCGTCGGTAAAAGTTTATAAAGCTAAGGAACGATTAAAGGTCTTTAACTAAATAAGGAGTCTCCTAGTCTCTTACGGCGGCTACCTTAGCTAGGTCTATAGAGATACCGTCTAGAGAAATAACGAAGCTAAGAAACGTAGTTAAAGTCGTATAGAAATCGTATTTTTCGCCTTTTACGTATAGGCCTGCTTTATAGAGCTTTTCGAGAACTAATCGAATATATTTATAGTACTCTTCTTCTATTTCTAAGTAGATAAGGATGTCGTCTAGATAGACGACGTACTAGCGGTTAAGGTATTCACGTAATATATCGTTAACGAATTATTAGTAGATAGCCGGCGCATTCGTTAGGCTAAAGGGTATAACTAGGTATTCGTATAGGCTATAGCGAGTCCTAAAAATAGTTAAAGGTTCGGAGCCTTTCTTAATTCGGATAAGGTTATAAGTACCGCGAAGGTCGAGTCGAGTAAAAATACGAGAGCCTTAAAGTTAACGGAGAGTCTCGTTAATTAAGGGGAGTAGATAACGGTTCTTTTTCGTAATACTATTTAGTTCGCGATAATCTACGTAAAAATGAAGGCCGCCTCCTAGTTTCTTAACAAAGAGAATAGGGGACGTAGAGGATAAGAATAAAGATCGAATAAAACCTTTTTTAAGGTTTTTATTAAGGTATTTACGTAGAGCCTTAAGCTCTAAATCGGATATTAAGTAGAGAGGGCCGAATAGGGGTTTCTTACCCTCTTCTAATAAAATCTTATAATTAATATACCGATATAGGGGAAGTCTATCGGCCTCTTTCTTTATAAAGAAGGGAAGAAGATAGTAGAATCGAGCGGGGACTCGTAAGCGGAGGGTTTCGAGTTCTTATTCTAGAGTTTACTATTCTATTTCCTTAAGGCTATTAAGGTGTTCTTAGATCTCCTTAATTAATACGGCGTATATCCTAGTCTTATCTCGTCGGACATAACGAGTAAGGGCGGCGTAGGATATAGTAGCGTAAGAGATCGAAGGCGAATTAGAAGGTAAGGGGGAAAGCGTAGTTATAGATTAGCGAGTAGGCAAGCAATTTACTTAGTAAAAAGGGGAGGCGAAGGTAATTATATTTTTTAACTATAGAACGTGTAGATTATACCGTTCTAGCTAGGGTTTTCCTAGGATAATTAGATATTAGCCGAGCTTAGTTACTTAGAAGGTAACGAGTTCTTAATACTAATTAATATTAAGTTAAAGGTCGGCCTCGTAGGTAATCCATCCGGCGATAGATCTATCCGCGAGTTCGAGGGATTTAGCTTGGGGTTTTTAGCGTATAGGGATTAAATAGGATATAATAAAGATATTATCTATAAAAAGAGACGAGGTACTAGAGTCTAATATAGCCGAGGTTTCGATTTTATTATTAACCACTGATTTAAGGATAAGGAGCGGACGTTTCCTAAGATCTATAGTACGGGGCTATAGGGTACGGGTTTTAGGAGGTAAAAACGAGAGTATTCTAAGATTCGAAAACGAGAGGGAAGCAAGGACGGAAAACTAATTCGAAGTAGAGAGTAGAGGAGGGCTAGATAGATACTAGGTACTATCTAGCCTTCTACGTTTTTTAATACGTAGAGGACGGAAGCTATAGGAGGTATATACGACGTTATATTAAGCTTAAGTCTCTTAGCCTTAGCTTTAGAATATTCTTTAACCTAGTAGTTAGGATTACCGTAGTAGGCGTAGAGGTTATTAGCTTTTCGGTAAGTCTTTTAAGCGGTAGTATCTAGTTCTATAGGTTTACCTTAAGGAATCGAGGTTAGTATAGGAGATAAGGGTTAAGGAGTAGCTAGTATAGACGAGAGAGAAATCGAGGTAGAAGTACGAGTTAAGGGTGTCTTTTTCTTAATAGTTCGAGTATAGAGTTAGTTATCTAGTATAATATAAGCCTTAGCGAACTTTTCGAATTCTACTAGTATAGCTCGTCTAATAAGAAGGTCCTTAAGGTTCTCTTTAAGGCTAAGGCGGAAGTAGTAGATCTTAACTACGTTTTCCTTCTAACTAAGAGTCGTAATAAGTAAGAGAAACCGTAAATAGTACGCCGAATAGGACTTATCTTATTTAAGTACGAGAAGGGATCGTTTAGCTATTACGTAGGTATCGGGATTATTAAATACGGCCTTAAGAGCTTAGTAGAAGGACTCGTAGTTATCGAAGTTTACGAAACCATTCGAGGTAGAGACGTAAGGGGTAAACCAGGTATAAGTAGTATCGCGAAGGTAGGAACTAGCGTAGGTAATCTTAGCCGTATCCGTTATAAAGATAGATAGGTCTAAGGCGAATTTAAGCTAGAGTTACGTAGCGAAATTCCCGAATCGAGTACGTTTACCCTTAAAGGGTTCTAGGTCCGAGACTTTAGGAATATAAGGACGAGGAGTAGAGGTTTCTAAAGGAGATATAGTAGACGTAGTAGCTAGCGTGTTAGTAGGGAGGTTCGAAGCTAGTAATTAGAGTCGAGCGAAGGCTTTATCTTAGCTAAAACCGTAGTAATAAAAGATATAAGTAACTTAGGCGTTTATAGTATTCTTAGAGATAACTAGTAAATCGATATTAGATCTTAGATAAGATTATCTTCCTCTAGCGTACGCCTAACTAAGGGTAACGCGTAGGGAAACCGGGATGTCTTTAGGGAAGGTAGGGCGAGTATTAATAGGGATAGGGACTTAATCGAGGACTTAGAATAGCGTATCCTAAGAGTTAGGAGGTATAGTTCTATCGACTATTCTAGAGATTATAGTCTAGGGCTTCGGCGAGAGCTTTAGGCCTACTAGATAGGAGTCTAGTAAAATATAATAAATAGACCTTAGAGGGCGGAGAGGAACGAAGTAACGAAGCCGGTAAAGGTAGTAGGGGTAAAGCAGATACTAAAGTATATAGAATAAGAGGAGGGGGGTAAGAGACTAGGGACGAATACTAAAAGGCGGGTAGAGAGAGACGAGTAAATAATAAAGGAGGCGAGTAAGGTCTAATTTAAGGTATACTAAGTTATACGTAAGGAATACTTATTACTAGACTAAAGAACTAATTATAAGGTAGAGAGGCGAGCTTTATATATATAAGGAATAAACTAAAATACTAGCTTCCTAATTTATAAGCAGGCAAGTCTAGATCTAGATTCCAAATCGATCGGCGGTAAATAAGAAGTAATTAGTCTATATAAGCTATATTTATAACACCCTTATTATTTAACAACTATAATATTTTATTTATTTAAACTACTACGTTTAAATCTATTATTCTTCTTCTATTTTTATTTATAATAGTCTATCTATTACTTCTTTCTAGTTTTTATATTTCTAGTTCTAATTCTAGTTTTAACTCTAGTTTTAATTCTAGTTCTAGTTCTATCTCTAGTTTTAGTTCTAGTTTTAATTTTTTTTTTTTAATTCTTATTGAATAATAAGGGTTTATAGTAGCGGTATAGAGATAGTCTACGATAAGTCGTTTAATTCTTCTACCTATTAGCGGCATACGGAAGATATACGTATACGTTACGTACTACGCTAAACCCTAATTAGTCCTCGTTAATTAGATCCTTCTCGGTATTAGCTTCCCTTTAGATATAGGGCTTAAAAGCTAACTCGCTTAATTAGCTAAAATCTACCTAGGTATAGTAGCTCTTAGGCTGTTTATTTAATACTCCTACTTAGCCGTAGAGCGTCGGCTATAAACCTAGCTATTAGATAAAGCTAGTAAAGCGGTCTCTTACTAGGGGTTTAGTTAGCCCGTCCGCCACTATATCCTTACTATAAACATACTCGATCTGCACTCGATTCCTTTAAATAAGGTCTCGAACATTGTAATAGTGCACGTCGATATACTTTAACCGTTTATATACGTAAGAGTCCTTCGCTAGGGCTAACGCGGCCTAATTATCTCCCTTTAGACTTATAGTGCTGTTAAACTTCTCGTTCTCGAATAGTACTATACGATAAGGGGATAACCCGAGGTATTCGCCTACGCCTATCTCTCGAAGTAGTTGTATAAGCCACTAAGATTCCTTAGCGTAGGCGGATATTACTATATACTTAACTTCTATAGTAGAGGTAGCTACTAATCTTTACTTTTAGCTCCTCTAACTAATAGGACCGTTACCGAGCAGGAAGATATATCCGAGAATAGATTTCTTATCTGTTTTATCTATAGCGTAGTCCGAGTCCGAATACCCTATAAGCCCTATACTCCCACTATCCCTATAGACTATCCCGAGATCGGCTATTAATCTAAGGTACCGCAGTAGGCCCTTAAGTATATAGCCGTAATATTCTACTAGATTACTTAGATATTAGCTTAGCCGGCTAATTAGGAACGCGATATCTAGACGCGTAAGAACCGTAAGGTACATTAGCTTTCTAATAGTATACTAATACTCTTTTAGATCGATTCGCTTATCGTTTAGCCTAGAGGGGCGGAGAGCGTCGTATCCGTTTAGCGGTAGCGTTGCTAGTCTTAACTTATCCTTTTCCATATAAAGAGTTTAAAGTGTTTCTTATAAATAGTAGGACTAATTAAGACGTAGCGTTCTACTCTTTCTATTACGAGTAACTTTAATACTAAGGATCTTCTTTATCTCCCCTAGGTCCTTAATCTTAAAGACCTTGCTAATAGCGGTTTTAAACCAGATAATATCCTTAATCTTTAGAGTAGCGATTGGGATGTTATTAACGTAGACTAGTAAGATGATTTTTCTTTCGTAATAGATAAGTAGGTAGGGGTCGGCTATACTCTAACGGAAACTAAGATCTTTAAGCGCTCTAATATAGTTGTTATTCTAATCTCGTACGGCTTATTTAAGGCCGTATAGGCTGCGTAGGAGTTTAAAGACCCTTCCTAGTTTAACTATTACTCCCTCTAGAGGGGCTATATAGATGTCTTCTTAGAGACGTAACTTAGTAAAGGCATTATTAACGTTAACCTAGTAGAGCTCTAAGTTAAGGAGCCCTACGATTACTAGGAACGTTCGAAGCGTCTCGTAACGAACGGTTAGAGTAAAGGTATCCTAGAAGTCGTATCTAAATCGTTAGGTGAATCCTCGTATAATAAGGCGAGCTTTAGCCTTTTTAAGCGAGCCGTCGGTATTAAGTTTTAGCTTAAATACCTACTTACTTATTATAATATTCACTCCCTTTAGCGGGACGGCTTCTTCCTAAGTTCTATTACCTATAAAAGTAGTAAGTTTATCCTCTATAGCGCGTTACTATAGGGTACTAAATTGTAGGTCTCCTACTACTTCCTTATAGGTCTTAGGGGTTGGGATCTCTAGTCTAATAATCGTCCGGAGTTATATAGATAGTGCGTAAAACACTTACGCTTCCGGCTCCTTATAGTACTTAAGTAGTATTTAGCTAATAAGTATAAATAGGCTCCGTAGTACCTTTAGTTCTAGCTCGTCTATAGATAAGTCCTCCGGCGATCTCTTTCGTTTAGAGATAAAGACTCCCCTAAACCTTTATATTCTAGGGGTACTACTTAGTATAGCGTTCTAATTGTCTAGTTAACGGTCTTATTCCTCTCTTTTAGTAGCCGGGGGCTGCGGTTCTTACTAACTTTCGTTAGTAGTAACCGCTTTACTAGCTTCTAGCTACTAGACTTCTTCCTCTTCCTCTACGGGAGGCTCTAAAGTAAAAAGGACTTTTCGCGGACGTCTAACTAGACGTCTCTCGGGGATAGTATTTAACGTTGGTTTAACCTTAAGGTTTAGGTTAATATCCCCTCCTTTTTCTTGCTCTATAAACCTTACGCTATGGTTACGGATTACCCTTCGAAGGTCTAGGGCCTATAGACGATAATATTTTTCTATTTCGTTTATATATCCTATAAATACTCCTACTCTTCCTCGGTCTATTAACTTATTATGTCTAGATCCGACTGGAAGAGACTTTAGATTAACGTAGGAGTATACCTTACAGCCCTAAATACGTATATAGTCGATACTTAGCTTTTAACTAGTAAACGCTTCTTTAGGGCTTATAGGTTTTCCGTTAATAAGAGGTCTAGTAGTAGTCCGATTCCGTAGGTATACGTTAGTCTCGACTACCTCTACCTAGAACTTAACTAGGAGCTTTACGTCTTTTAGTATTACCCTAACGTTAGTCTCGGTAGTCTAGATAGCTCGTTTAGCTACACCATTCTAACTTAACTAGTAGGGAATAGTATACTAAGGAACAATTCTAAGGGTTACGTACTACTAGTTAAGAAGTAACTTTAACTCGGTAGCGTTATCGCTACGGATAGCGAGTAGTTTAGCTCCTCCTTAGAGTTCTACCTTTAGACGCTACTATTATAGGGCGTTTAGCGCGTCTTCCCTTCTCTTAAGCGCGATTATCTAAACCTTCCTTGAGTAATTGTCTACGATTTTAAGAAAGTAGGAATATCCCGCCTAGGAAGTTAGTAGCGGGCCGCAAACATCGATTAAAATAAGTAATAAGCTCGCGGCTTTTCTATTACTTATATAGTATCCCTTCTTATTCTTAATCTTAGTAAGGGCATATATACTATATACGTAGTCTTCCTCTTTTAGCGTAAGGATCGGGTCGGCGAGAGTTATAACCTTATATAGTTCTCCTAGCTTCTTAGTTCCTATATAGGTAAACCTTCGGTACTAGAGTTCGAATCGATTCCTTAACGAATCTGCCTTCGGTTCTAGCGTATCGGGTAATTGCTTTAACCCGGCGTTAGTTATATCGTTATCCTTATCTAACTAGGCAGGCTCTAGTAATCTTAAGATAGGTTACTACTCGGTATAGTAGGTAGACAGCGCTTTTAGATTTACGCGGTCTACTATATAGACTCCCCTATTCTTAGGTATACTAAGAATGGTATTATTATCTTAATCCTTAAGGTAGAGGTACTTATCGTTAAAGCTTCCCTTAAGGCCGCTCTTATATAGCTATCGGCCTAAAAGGAGGTTTATACTAAGCTTTAGGATATAGAGTATAGAAGTTAAACGAATAGAATTACCGCGCCTATCTAGTAATATAGCTGAGCCGACGTAGTCGGCGTATAGTACTCCCCTACTAACTTTAATCGTTCGCCTTATAATACGTGTTAGAGGTCTACTAAAAAGTTAGGGTTTATTAGTTATATATACTAAGGCGGTAGAATCCGCTATCTAGTGTTCTCTAGGGATCTTACTAGTGGCGGTTCTAGAGAGGGCGGTAATTTCGTCTAATACTTCTTCGTTATAGCTACTAGATTCTTCGCCTATAGTAGCTAGGTCCTAGGTATTATCCTTCTCGTTGGCCGAGAAGGCCTTTAACTAGTTAATTTACCTCTAGAGTTCTTAGATTTGTTTCTCGGCTCTAGAGCGGGCTTTCTACGATCGGCGCTTCTTTACGGTCTCCTTAGCTGCCGGAAGTTAAGGGTAGTCGAGGATACGGTAGCGTCTATCGTAGAGATAATACTAAAGTAGCCGCCTATTAGAGTCTAACTCGGGTTTAGATAGGTAGGGGCGGCGAGAGGGTTTAAACGCCTTCTTTATAAGTATAGCTATATTATTAGCTTTTAGCTATACCTCCTTTTCCTTTAGTATTTATAATACCTAAAGAGTAGTAAGATTTAGTTAGGTATTAACCGAGTCTCGGATTATTATATACTCTTATAGTAATGCCTAAAGGAGCTAGTCGAGCCGAGCTTTCTTACTTAAAAAAGACTTATACTCTAGTAGGGTAACGGCGATTTTCCTCCTAAGTATCGCGAGTTAGGTCTAGGCTTCGCTAATTATAGTTCCCTCTTAGAACTAGAAGTTAATAAAAGATTAAAGAAACTACCTTTAAGTAACTTATAGTTTGATTTTATACTTTTCCTTAAGAGATTCCTAGATTAGCCTTAACTCTTCTAGCTCTCGGACTCGCTCGCGATCATCTTTATTAATGTAAATGCGTAGCCAGTATCTAGCCTTCGCGTCGTCTCTTTCTAAATTAAACCTAAGCCCGGGGCTTATTGTTATAGTAACTATATAGAATAGTCCTTCTCCTTAAAGCCACTCCTTTATTAAAGAGAACCAGTCGTCTTTATTATTATAGGAGAGGACCGGGATAGAACGACGCTTAGCAAAGTCTTACGAAGATATAGCGAAGGGGAAGGTATATTTCGAAATAAAGTAATCGAAAGAGTTATAAACGTAGTAAAATAAGTATACTACGGTTAATCGGGTCTAGGCTGTTAGACTTAAAAGTTAGGGTAAAGAGTTGTTAAAGCGAAATAGCAAGATACTATAGTCCGGTAAGTTAAGCGTTTATTAGATTTTCGATTAAATCGTCTGCTCCTCTTAAGGTATAGATAGATAACGAGGTAGCTATTTCTCCTAGCGTAAGCCTAGGCCTTAGGCGATAGCTTCCTAAAATATACTTATTTCTCCTCTTAACGGAGACCGTATCTAGCTACCGGTACTAGGTTACTTATAGACCGACTATAGAGGCAACACGTCTTTTCGTAAACGTTTACGGGATCTAATACCTAGCGGGAACGCTTAGACTACTCTAGTAGGTATACGAACCCGGGCTTATAACCTATTAAATAATGAGGGTTTATAGCAGCGGTATAGAGACAGTCTACGATAAGTCGTTTAATTCTTCTACCTATTAGCGGCACACGGAAGATATACGTGTGCGTTACGTGCTACGCTAAACCCTAATTGGTCCTCGTTAATCGGATCCTTCTCGGTATTAGCTTCCCTTTAGATATAGGGCTTAAAAGCCAACTCGCTTAGTTAGCTAAAATCCACCTAGGTATAGTAGCCCTTAGGCTATTTATTTAATAATTCTTCTAGTTCTTCTAGTTTTCCTACTTCTACTTCTACTTCTTTAAGTTCTTCTAGTTTTTTTTTGTTTTTTAATTTTTCTATTTCTTCTAATTTTATTTCTACTCCTAGTTTTAATACTAGTTCTAACTACTTCTACTTTTAACTCTAATTTTAATTCTAGTCCTAGCTTTAATTCTAGTTCTAGTTCTTTTAAATCTATATTTAATTTTATTTAATCCTACTTATATAATCTATCTTTTTTATTTATTTCTACTCTTTTTAACTATTAATTCTCTATTACTTCTATCTTACTAGCTCTCTATCTACTAGCTAGTTCTATCTATCTATTAGCTCTATTACTTTTCTACTCCTTCTTCTACTCTCCTCTACTAAGCTCTCTATCCTTTCTATTAGCTATAAAAACTCCTAAGCTAAGTTATTACTCTCGAGCTTATCCTTCCTCTATACCTATCTAAGATATTCTAGTAATCTATCTTTATCTTTATCTCTATCCTCTACCGCTACTACTACTACTACCGCTACTACTCCTCCTACTACTTCCTCTAGCCGTAATAACCACCTCTTCCACACCGTTTAATACCCGTACTTAATCCTATATAACGTACTAATTATTATCCCGAAGAACTAGTACTCGCTACTACTACTACTACCGCTACTTCTACTACTCTCGCTATTTCTACTACTCTCGCTACTACTACTACTACTGCTACTATTACTACTACTACTACTTCTACTACTCCTACTGCTACTGCTCCTGCTGCTGCTGCTGCTTCCACTGCGAATCCGACTTTCGACCGCTTCTCAGCGAAATTTGACTTTCGACCGCTCCCTAGTAAAATTCCGCTTTGGACCGCTCCCTAGCGAAATTCCACTTTCGACCGCTTCCCGGCGAAATCCGACTTTTAGCGGCTATAGCTACTACTAGTACTCTCGCTGCTGCTACTACTCTCGCTACTTCTACTACTCTCGCTGCTGCTGCTGCTCTCGCTGCTGCTGCTGCTGCTTCCACTGCGAATCCGACTTTCAACCGGGCCCCAGCGAAATTCCACTTTCGACCGCTTCCCAGCGAAATTCCACTTTCGACCGCTCCCTAGCGAAATTCCACTTTCGAAATCTGACTTTTAGCGGCTACTTCTACTACTTCTACTGCTCCTGCTACTACTACTACTACTGCTACTGCTGCTACTCTCGCTACTACTGCTGCTGCTGCTACTGCTCTCGCTGCTACTGCTACCGCTGCTTCTACTACTACTCTCGCTACTGCTGCTCTCGCTGCTACTGCTACCGCCGCTTCTACTGCTGCTCTCGCTACTTCTGCTACTACTACTCTCGCTACTGCTCTCGCTGCTGCTACTACTGCTGCTGCTCTCGCTGCTACTACTACTCTCGCTGCTGCTGCTCTCGCTGCTACTGCTACCGCCGCTTCTACTGCTACTCTCGCTGCTTCTACTGCTCTCGCTGCTTCTACTACTACTCTCGCTACTTCTGCTGCTCTCGCTGCTGCTACTACTACTACTACTCTCGCTGCTACTGCTACCGCCGCTTCTACTGCTGCTCTCGCTGCTGCTGCTGCTCTCGCTGCTGCTACTGCTCTCGCTATTGCTGCTACTGCTGCTGCTACTGCTACTGCTCTCGCTGCTACTACTACTACTACTGCTACTGCTGCTCTCGCTGCTGCTGCTACCGCCGCTTCTGCTACTACTCTCGCTGCTTCTACTGCTGCTCTCGCTACTGCTGCTGCTCTCGCTGCTACTACTACTCTCGCTATTGCTACTACTGCTGCTGCTACTGCTACTGCTGCTCTCTTCTGCTGCTGCTCTCGCTGCTTCTGCTGCTCTCGCTACTTCTGCTACTGCTCTCGCTGCTTCTACTACTGCTCTCGCTATTGCTACTACTACTACTGCTACTGCTGCTGCTCTCGCTGCTACTGCTACCGCCGCTTCTGCTGCTGCTCTCGCTGCTTCTGCTGCTCTCGCTGCTTCTGCTACTGCTCTCGCTGCTTCTACTACTCTCGCTGCTTCTACTACTCTCGCTGCTGCTACTACTACTACTCTCGCTGCTGCTGCTGCTGCTGCTGCTGCTTCCACTGCGAATCCGACTTTCGACCGTGCCCTAGCGAAATCTGACTTTTGACCGGGCCCCAGCGAAACCTAACCAACCGCCGGGCCTCCTGGCCGGTATATATGTCTATCCTCCCTCCTCCTCCTCCTTCTTCTTACTAACCTTCCCCCTCTCTACTCTTTCACGTCGCTACCTAATAACCTCCCTCCCTATCTTACCATCTAACATGTTATCCTAGCCCTAGCTCGAGCCCGCTAACGTGGCCTCCTCCTAGATCTCCACCCTGGTCTACTTAATTATGGAAGCCAGTGCACGCCTATAAGTCTAAAAACTCCAGCCTAGCCCCCGTACGAAGCCGGTTTGAAGTCTATATAATAATACTAACTAAGTAGTAAAACCCATCTCGACCTTAACGCCGACGAAGCTAGTAAGCGGGAGTTTTTCCGTTAAGCTCTATAAACGGCTAAAGTATAATTAATTATATCTATTTTCTTATTTTCTTTTTAGTTTTATATTTTTACTTCTACTTTTATTCTTTTTAAATTTATTATTCTCTATTTTTTTTATTAGTACTTTTTCTACTAGTACTTCTTCTACTAACTCTTATTCTAGTTAAAATTACTAACTTTTATTTTAGTTAAAATTACTAACTCTTATTCTAGTTAAAATTACTAACTCTTATTCTAGTTAAAATTACTAATTCTTACTTTAATCTAAAATTATTAACTCTTATTTTATTCTTACTAACTATAAAAACTTCTATATTAAATTATTATTTTTTATTTCTATTACTTCTTAATTTCTATTTAATTTCTTCTCTTTTATACTTTTAAATTATTTTTTATTAACTAGAATACTTTATTTATTTAAACTACTACTTTTAAATCTTTTATTCTTCTTTTATTTTTATTTATAATAGTCTATCTATTACTTCTTTCTAGTTTTTATATTTCTAGTTCTAATTCTAGTTTTAACTCTAGTTCTAGTTCTAGTTTTAATTTCTAGTTCTACTTCTAGTTTTATTTCTAGTTTTATTTCTAGTTTTAGTTCTTTTATTTCTAGTTCTTCTAGTTCTTTTAGTTCTTTTAGTAAAAAAGCTACCGCTACTAGCGAACTACTTTCGCCTAAAGAACTCGCCTTAGCTTATAGTAACTACGAGCTTACCCGGAATATTATATAGCTCGTCTAGACGACGGCTAATAATATACGTTTCGTTCTTTCTTTTCTTCTTTTCTTCTTTTCTTCTTTTCTTCTTTTCTTCTTTATAGCTATTACTAACCTATTCTCTTAAAACTAAAATAGCTTAGCGAAGCTACCGTCTCCTTCGCCTTCTAATACGCCCAGAATAAACGCGGCTACGGGCCAACGAATCTACTCGAAGATCTCGAAATGTATCGAGATACCGTTTAAGCCTTCTACGACGGTCTAACCGCGGACGGCGAATAAAGACTAGAAGAACCGCGCTAGAATCTTCTCTATACTCTATATCTAGATCTAGATATAAACTAGCTCGCTAAATCTATTCTACTTGTCGTCTCTATTCTACCCTCTTACTCTACTACTTACTACTTACTATATACTAGCTTGGAGCTTTATTATTTATTTTATTTTTATATATACATATATATATTATTTCCCCCCTCCCCTTTCCTCCCTCCCCTCCCCTCCCCTTTTCTACTCCTCCGTTAAGCTCTCTACTCTCCCTATCAGCTATAAAAACTCCCGGGCTAAGTTATTACTCTCGAGCTTATCCTTCCTCCATCTCTGTCCGAGATGTCCTAGTAGCAACTTATCTCTATCTCTATCTCCATCTCCGCCCTCTACCACCGTCACTCCCACCACCTCTTCCAGCCGTAACCACCACCTCTTCCACACCGTCTGATACCCGTGCTTGATCCCGCATAGTGTACCCATTATCACCCCGAAGAACTGGCACTCGCTACCGTGAACCTGCCGCCACCCCTGCCCGCCATTACCCTCCCATCTGTTGCAAATTGCCTGTGGCACCCCGCAGCGAAAGCAGCCCGAGTACCTCTCAAACTTGATCCTTCCCTGCATCTCGCGCCTCTCCCTGTCTGCCTGCCTACCCTGCTCAGTTGGACAGTGGCTAACGCTATGCTGGTCTTCCCTGCCTGCTGCCTTGCATACTAAACACACCCCCTTCCACCTCTGCAGCTTTCTCTGAAGCAGCTCTGCATCTGCATACGCCTGTTGTGTCTGCCTGGCCTGCCTTGCCCTTATTCCTACCTGCTGCTACTGCTGCCTTTGAAACTCCTGCCTGTCTGATTCTCTTTGTTGCGCACTTTGCTCTTCCTCCTGCTGTCTTTCCTGCCGGCTTTCCTGCTGATTTTCCTGTTGCTTCTCTCTTTGCTGCTGATTTTCCTGCTGCCGCCTTCTCTGCTGCTCTCTTTGATGCTGCTCCCTTTGCTGCTGCTCCCTTTGCTGCTGCTGCTGCAACTGTCGCTGCTAGTGCTCCCTCCGCTGCCGCTGCTGCTGCTGCTGGTGCTCCCTCTGCTGCCACTGCTGCTCTTGCTGCTTTTGCTGCTGCTGCTGCCACTGCTGCTGCTGCTTCCTTTGCTGCTGCTGCTCCCTCTGCTGCTCCCTCCACTGCTGCTGCTGCTGCTCCCCCCTCCACTGCTGCTGCCCCTGCTGCCGCCGCTGCTGGTACTGGTCCACCCTCTGTTCTTCCTCTACCTCCCTGTCTACCTCTTCCACCTCCTCCTCCTCCTCCTCCTCCTCCTCCTGCCCCTGCCGGCATTCTATCCGTCCAAAACTACCATCCAAAAACTCGTCCATTACCGTTCTCCTGCACAGCCCCCCATCCAGATACCGCCTCACCAGCCGGTCGTCACTCTTCTCCCCCCCCTGAACCATCACTGCTCTGCTGGCCAGCCCGTCCCTTCCCGCCCTGCCGCTCTCCTGCGCGTAGTCGAGCAGATCCCGCGGCTCATCCGTATGGATGATGAGCCTGATGTCCGGGATGTCAATCCCCATGCCCAGCGCGCTGGTGGCCACTACCACGCGTACTACTCCCGCCTTGAAGTCCTCTAGTACCTCCTTCTTCCTAGCTTCCGGCATCTTGCTATAAAACGCCTCGCACTGGAATAGCCCTGCGTCCACTAAGCTCTTCACCCTGCTCACTGTGTTGCAGTAGATGACCACCTTCCCTTCTACCGTTGCCTGCAGTTCCTCTTCCACCATCTCTTCTATTTTCCTATTCTGCGCCTCTTTCCCCCCTTGCCTTCCTTGCCATCCTCCTCCCCCTCTTCCTCCCCTCCCTCCTCCCGCTCTTCCTCCCCTCCCTCCTCTCCCTCTCCCTCTCCCTGCCCCTCTCCCTCCCCCTCTCCCTCCTCCATTCTCCACCAGCTCCACCAGCTCTACCCCTACCCCCACCACCTGGTAGCTGACGTTTCTGCGGGTGGTGGCCGCCCTAAACACCACTACCTCAGCCGCAGTCCAGCCCATCCTACGCCACAGCTCCGCCTCTTTGCTGGGTGGTAGCGTCGCTGTGAGCAGAACCATCTGCGTTTCTGCTGCTATGAGCTTCCCTAGCTGCTGTAGCTGCTTACGGAAGTCTACCTGGTCGTTTAGCACCACGTGGCACTCGTCAATAACGATCCTGTCCAGCTGCCTCATCGCCCTTAGCCGGTTTAAAAACGTCATGAACTCGTCGCTCAGTGCTGACTCTGGCGTAACCAGCACAATTGACTCCGCGTCTGGTGGCCGCCTTGCCTCCTATTCCGCGCAGCTGATGCCCAGCTTGCCACAGCGCTCTTTCATGTCCGCTCGCAGCGCGATTAGCGGTACTACCACCACCGTCGTCCCTCCCGGCTCCGTCCAAGCCGGCAGCATGAACAAGATACTTTTCCCGGCTCCGGTTGGCATTACTGCCACCACCGGGCTCACTCCAGCCTGGATGGCGGTTACCGCCTCTTCCTGGACGCTGCGGAACTCGGCTTTCTTCCCCATCAGTCTTTGCAGCTGCTCCTTTGCGTTCGCCCTCTTCAGCCTTGCCCAGCGGTCCAGCCGCTCCTCGTCCGCGTCGTCCTCAAATGGGCAGCGCTTCCTCTTCCTAGAAGCCGCCACCTCCTGGCTTTTAAAAGCCGACTGGAAGCCCAAGAAGCGGTGCCAGTCGGTGCTAGAAGCGCGGAACAGCAGCCTCTTCTCCGCCACCACACCCGCCTGCTCCATCATCCCGCGCGCGTAGATCAAGCCCGCGGTGTGGGACGTATGTCCTGCCTGGGCGTCTGCAATGGCTGCTGCTACCCGGTCTTCTTCCTCCATCTGCTGCTGCTCATTCTCTTCTCCCTCGTCCACCCTGAACGCGCTGGAGCCGCGCATAAACCGCCTGCTGATGCCGATGGCAACATCCCTGTACGCCCTGACCGTCAGCTCCTGGCCCAAGCCGATCCTGCTCTCCTTCTTCATCGCCTCCCTTATGCGCTCCGTCGTCCACCTCTTCTCCCCCGCCTCTGCCGGCCACATATGGGCCGAGATCTGCTGGCTCCCACCTCGCACCGCTACCAGCATGCGCTGGTGGAATGGCAAGACCAGCCACAGATACCACACCACCAGCTCTCCCACCTCCCTGGGCAGATACCTGTGGATCACCTTGACATCCCCGGACATGGCGTAGCCCTTGTGGTAGCGCGTGACGAACACGACCAGCCCGTCCTCTACGAAGATGTTGCGGTGCCCTCCCTTAGCCGTATTGCTGTGCCTGATGCTGAGAATCTCCGGCCCTCTTGCCGGCTGTCCACCGGTAATGTGCATCAGCAGCAGCAGCTTCTCCCTAAACTCGGCCACCTGCGCTGCGTATGCATCCACCGCCTGCCTGCTGATGCCCGAGCTCGTGTTTTTCCTGGTGAACCTCTTCCTCACAGCAGTGATTCCCATAATCCTGTTGAACAGCCAAGTGTTCCCATCTGCCGGCAGCCTGGTGCGCTGGTCCTGCAGAAAGCTCCACCCCCTGCGCTCCTCGGCTGGGTTATCCCTGATGGAATCCCACGGCACTGCTGGCACGTCTATTTCCCCATGCTCTTTCTTGTGGCTGTGGCTGTGGCCGTGGCCGTCGCCAAATAGCAGCTCCTGGAGTAGCAGCTGGCGAGTGTCGTTCAGTAAGCCGTGCACCATGCCCCTAAACTTGGCCATGGTGAACTGGATGCCCTGGTACAGCAGCTGCTCCCGCCCGTTCCACCCTACGTGGCCCTTGGTGGTGGTATTATAGTGGATCTTCATCCCGTAAGTGCGCAGATCTAGTATCCACTGCATCGGGCTGTGGCTGCCCCGGATCATGAAGCTGTCCGTCATCTTGGTTACCAGCTCCAAGCAGCTTATCTTCATCTGGCTATGCCTGCTGCGCCTGCTGCGCCTGCTGCGCCCGCTACGCCCGCTGCTATCCCTGCCGCTGCCCTGGCCGCTGCTGCTGGCGCTGTCCTGGCTGCTGCTAGTCCTGCTGCTGTCCTGGCTGCTGCTGCTGCTGCCAGCATCGCCTCCACCACAACCGCCGTCCTCCTCCTCCTCCTCCTCCTCCTCCTCCTCCTCCTCCTCAAAGTCCCATGCGCTGCCCCCACTGCTAAACTCTTCACCATCCTCCCCTCCTCCTCTTCTGCTGCTGCTGCTGCTGCTGCTGGACCCGCCATCTCCAGCGCCTTCTGCACCACCATGAAGCGCCCCACCTTGATGATGGCTGACAGAATCGCCGTGTACAGACCCGGCTCCCTCCAACCGGTGGGCGTGACCCCCTGCACCGCCAGAGCGCAGACTAGAGCGCTGTCGTACTCGCGCTGCGTGATCCTCTGGTTCAGCAGTTCGATGCAAAAGTCCAAGCACGCCTTCTGGATCCCGGACAGCTTTGGTGGTGGCTGCTGCCGCCGCCGCTCTGAATCAGCCCTCCTCTGACTGCTGCTGCTGCTGCTGCCGCTTCCTTCTCCTTCCCCTTCATCATCATCACTTCTTCCTCCCTCTTCTTCCTCGCTTTCTCCTTCGCCTCTCCCCCTCTTCTTCTTCTTCTCCTCCTCCTCCTCCTTCTTCTTCTTGCTTTGCAGCTTGCTCTGCCTCCTCCATCAGCCTGGTGAATGCCCTGAACTGCCTGCGGGTAAACCTGTACTCTGGGCTTCTCCAGCTATACTGCTGCTGCTGCTGCTGCTTCTGCCGCCGCTTCTGCCGCTGCTGCTGCTGCTGCTGCTGCTGCTGCTGCGTTCTGACGAAGAACATCAGCACCTGCTTCCACGCTCTCGACCTGTCCGCGATGGCTTCTCCCTCCTGGTATGGCTGCAGCGGGCGGTACTGGTTCTGGTGCTTCTCGGTCTTCATCAGCTCCATGCGGACGAAGATGCCGACGCGCTCGGTGGTAGATGCCTGGCCGATGCGCGCAACCTCCTCCATGGCCTTCCAGATAGCCGCCGCCACCGGCTCCTCTGGCCGCCTGTCCGGGTCGTTGGTGGTGTTGGTGTTGGGCTCCTCGATCGACGCCAGCAGTTCATCGCGGTTCAGCCGGGCCAGGTACGGCAGCCACTGCGTCCTGTCCAGCCACGGGCTGACCTCGTCCTTCTCCCCGTCCTCGATCGTCGCCCGCGCCCGCTTCTCCAGCTCCTCCCAGTTCTGGTTCGCCTTGTTCCAGGCCTGCTGCCACAGCTGCTCTCCTCCCTGGGCGGGCTGTTGCGCCTGGTCCTCCTGAGCCCGCTCTGGCCGGTAGACTTCAAAGTACTGCGAGCCGTGGAAACCGGGGAAGAAGTGCTGGCAGTGGACCTGTCTTACTGCACCTTGGAATTGCCTTTCCATCCGTTCGTTCTTGGCCTTGCCTGATCCCCCTCCTTTCTTGCCACCACCTGCGGACCACCCATGCTCGATACGCCAGTGCTTCTTCATCGCCTTCTTATCCCTACAGATATACCGGCAGCTACTGGAGTCTCTTTGGCAAAGTAGCCCATCCTTGAACAACGGTAGTTCGGCGATGGGCCGCTCCACCTGCGCCGGCACCTCAAGCTCGCTGGGGAATATGATCAAGCCGTGCCAGCCTCTAACCTCGCTACCAATCGATTCCGCCTGCTTCCGGCTTATCCGGTGGTGTCTTCCCTGCAGATGGCCTTCCACCTGGTCTGGCCAGACTGCGTACCTACACTCCTTGCAGATCACGAGCTGATGCTGTATCTGGTGATGGAAGTAAGCGGTTGCTATTGGTTCAGCCATTGGAGAATGATAATAATGATGATGATGGTAGTGTGAGAAGAAGTTTCGTTATAGATACCACTACCGCTGGCTGGCTGGCTAGCTAGCTGGCTAGCTGCTCCACCCCCTCCCCTTCTCCTCCTCCTCCTCCTCCTCCTCCTCTACCGCCCGCACGGATCACCCGCTTGCCTGCCCGCCCCCCCGCCCGCCCGCCCGCCCGCCCGCACGCGCGCATGCACGGATCACTTCTACCCCATCAAACCTACCCTAAGCTTACCCTAAGCGCCAGATATCTTGCGACGCAGCGACTGGTTTTTAACAAGCTATATATAAAAAGTGATCGCATCGTCAAGCTCTACAACTTGGCCGAGTTTGACATCGATCCGAGCAGTTCTCTCTAAGTCCACCGCGGTGAGTCCACCGCGGTCGAGCCCTAACCTACCCGGCGAAAAGTTTTGGTGGGGGATGAGTCCACCGCGGTCGCGGTGGACTCGCACCTTTCGGTTAGGGGCACCACCACCTAGAGGAGAGGTAATAGTAAAAGTACCCTAGACCTTATCTTTACCTCCTAGTGGCTCGAGGAGAGAATCCTTAGATGTAGAGTTAGTTAAGAACTCGAATTATCTTCTAACCACCTACCTATCCATATAATATTTAATATCTCTCTTATACCCGCACCTACTCGGCCCCTAAGACCCTAATAGAAAAAGGCAGACTAGTAGAAAGTTAATAAAACACTATAGTTAAAACTCTAAAACATAGAAATAACCTCTCTCTATACTAAAGTAAACCTAGACCACCTTACCGAATAGATCTAGAGAGCCATCTAGAATACTATCTAGGAAACCATCCTAGTAGCGAAACCATTACCTTAGGCCGCTATAGAGTGGACGAAGGAGTACTTAGAACTAGTTTAACAAGCGAGAAGGGCTAGGAGAAAGTAGTATTACGAACACGCCTCTATATATAGAGTTGTTGGGGCACGATTAGCTACTAGGCTGATTATTACTAAACCTTTTATCGACTTCCAGTCGACGGGAGGTTGGCCGAATGGTCTTACGCGCCGACTGAAACCTAACACAGTCGGGTCCGTCGTAACAAGTAGACCACTATAGGAAGAGAGGAAGACTAGATAGCATATTAGACTACTATTAACAGTAAGAAGAGGCAAATTAGAAGGGATAGAATAAAAGTATAGCGTAGAAAAGTAGCTAAGATTACCTTAAACCTATCTATAGTCTAGAAGCTCTTAAGATAGATAAGAATAAAGGTACTTAAGCCCCTAGCTCTACCTTAGTTTCCACCCCTCTAGGGAACAGACTAGATACTACGCCATAATAATCCCTCTAAGAAAAGGATTCTCTCTAACTAGTTATTTCCCCCTCCTAGGGACACGAACCTCTCTAACCTTAAGGGCTATATATATCTAAAACCAGTTAACATCTCCTAGGACATTACTAAAGAACTATTACGAACCTTAGTCCGTATAGATAGGAAGACATAAGGGTTAGAAAGAGTACTAAGTAATAAAGTAGCTAGAAGGGGAGAAAGCCTAGGAGGCGGGAAAGAAGGATCTCCGCTTACCCCGCTTCGGGCGAGAAAGGGCCTAGGCGCCCTAGTTACGTACACCCTATAGCGAGCCCTCGAGCGAAGGGCTCAGCGAGCCCTTAGAAAATAGGCTCTCTTACGAGCCCATATAAGCCTAGCTCGTAAGGGCTCTACCAGATTATTATAGCTTTCCTAGTAGTATATAGTCACGCTCCTTTAGCTAGACATTTAACCCTTCGTAGTCAACTCAAAGTTCTAATTTAAACCCTATTAATTTGGAGGTAAT
Organism: Neofusicoccum laricinum; assembly: GCA_029906385.1. Taxonomy (NCBI): domain Eukaryota; kingdom Fungi; phylum Ascomycota; class Dothideomycetes; order Botryosphaeriales; family Botryosphaeriaceae; genus Neofusicoccum; species Neofusicoccum laricinum. The sequence continues at coordinate 3,205,546 of CP123720.1, read as the reverse complement.
AAGCTCATTGCGCACCGCGCTATCACGTGATACTTCCCTCTTTACACCGCTATCCTCCTCTTATCTCTTTAAGGTAAACCCTTCGGTTTTCACCAACCTGCTAAGCGACTCCGAAGCTTAGTAGAAGGAGCCTACCGTTACACTTTGACCACCATCCTTGTAAGAGAAGGAAGGCTTTAAGAAAACTAAAGAGAAGTATCCCCCAGAACGCCATCTCTAACATAGTCAATGTCCGACGTCGAGATGAGCAACGCCCCGACTCAGCAGCCGACCGCGGCTTAGCTAATATCAACCATCTAACGCCTGCAAGCGCAGATCGAACAGCTTCAAGCAGGTCAAGCGGCCCCGAGGCCGAGAAAAGTCAAACTCCGGAACCCTGATACCTTTGATGGTAACCGACAGAAGCTACAAGGCTTCACCTCCCAGCTCGAACGATACATCCGTATCTACGACGACCAGTTCGAATCTGAGGAAGACAAGGTTCTCTTCGCATCTACCTACCTTCGCGGAACGGCAGAGCGATGGTTCGAACCCTACCTCAACGAACACCTCCACAAGGACAAGAACGAACAGTCCAAGAACACTCGGGACATGTTCAATAACTACGACAAATTCGTGGAGCATCTCAAGCGCGCCTTCAACGACGTAGACGAAGTCCGACAAGCAACTCAGAAGATCATGATCCTGCAACAGAAAGGATCGGTCTCGGACTACACCTCTATATTCCGACAAGCGGCTGCATTCCTGGAGGGATGGTCAGATCAAGCACAGCGTGATCACTACTATAAAGGGCTCAAGTCAAACATCAAGGATGCTATGGCTTTCCACAGCTACCCCAAAACGCTGGACACAATGATCGAATTAGCCAGGCGCCTGGACGAGCGCCTCTGGGAGCGACAAACCGAACGGTACCCTGCCAACACAACACGGGCAACCAAGCCACGCCACACTCAGAACGGCGGCGATGCCATGGAACTCGACAGTTCCACCCGTCAGGACAGGAACAACAAGGGACGGAACAATGGATGGAAGGGACGAAACAAGAACACGCAGACGAAATGGACACCAGAGCAGCAAGAACTATTCGCGAAGAAACTCTGTGTCTACTGCGGAGATAAGTGGCAGCCAGGGCACGACTGCCCGCTACGGCCCAAGAAAGGACGCAGTCATGCGGCGGCCGTACGAAAAGACTCCGAGAAGGAGCTGGCAGCCTTCAAGAAGATCGAACAGCAGCGAGCAGCGCATGCAGCCATCAGCTGGACCGCATGCTACAACGACAGCTGCATGATCCACAAGAGCGATAAAAACGCCACGGGATGGTACCCCCGCAAACCAGGGAAAAACCGACAGCTTAACGCTACCACTCGAGTTACCAAGGAACCCCAGCTCGACGCCCTTGTCGACGCGTTCCCGGAGGACTCCGACCTGGTAGACAGCGACACAGGGGAACTGTACGACAGCACCCCAGACCAAAGCGAACTTAGCAGTACAAGGGAAGAGACGGTCCAGGAAAGAACCCGGACAATGGACAAGCGAAACACCCTCACCTCGCTCGAAGTACTCGCTCAACGGTACGGTATCAGCTACCACCCGGAAAACGGATGCGGAAACCACGGTCAAACGGTTTGGATCCCGGATCAGAGGAACCTCGCCCTTATAGTCATATGGGACTGGCGACAGGACACCCTCTGGGAAACCCGCATTGAGCAAAACGGAGAAAAATACGAACTCCCGGTAACTCCAGAAACAACGCTCGTTAAAGGACACCACCAAGGTCTCTCAGCACGCGAGCAGGCGGACTACGATTCTCTACGAGAATTAGCAAGAATTCTCTGTCAACACGGAACGGCAACAATCCAGAATCGAACGCTCAAATGGATTCCCGATGAAAAGCTCAATCATCATCCAACCTTCAAATACCAAGTGCGGAACGACAAAGTCTACTGGACAAGGGTGACCAAAAACGGCAATTGGACCAACTGGAAGCAAGCATACATTCAAGTCAACGAATGGGAAGACTATATACACAGTGAGGCCCATGGCTACCCAATGCCAAAAAACTAAACGGCCTCCCTAGTCAGGGACCCCAGGAGGGGCCGTTAGCTAGGTCCCTCAACCAGGTATCACGCACATCGAACGGACCAATACCCACCGGATCAGATCTTCACCAATTACTCCACGTAGAAGTCACTTTCTGCGGAAAGAGAGCAAGTGCCATGATCGACAGCGGCGCGCAGGGTAACTTCATTCACCCGCCATTCGCCATTAAGCACGGCCTCCGGCACCAAGCAAAAGACCAACCGTACGAGCTTAGTACAGTGGACGGATCACCCTCCACCTACGGCAACGGATGGGTCAGAATCGAAACCGGAGATTCGCCTATGTCACTTGGCAATCACAAAGAACACATCAACCTAGACTTTATGTCTATCCCAGGACATGACATTATCCTTGGGATGCCATGGTTGAAGACGCATGCACCATACATCAACTGGAGGAGGGGAACAATCACCTTCCCGGACGAACTATGCGAAAGACACCTCGCTACCGCGAAAAGGACGAACAGGGTGGACGTACCCGAGCAAAGAAGCCGAAACGATGAGCCAGAGTCGACACGCCAGAGCAAGAAGCCCGAGCACGACCAGAGCCGGAACGATGAGGAAAAGAAAAGTACTATCGATATCCAAGAAATCTCCTTAGCGGCCCTACAGCGCATGAAGCGTAGGGGAGAAAAAGCGTTTACAGTCTACGTTAGACTAAGCCAGGAAATGGAGCAACGCATCACAGCACGCATGCGCAGGGCGGACGTGCCCGAGTCGAACGACCAAAACGGTAAAACGGGACCTCCAAAAGAGGATAACGGCCCAAAGTCAGTCGGAGGAGACTGCTCCCAGAGGATCGAGAGACGCTACAGCCTACCCACTTCACGAAGTAGGAATCTTCTGTGGGATAAGAGCTACGCAGTCCGAGGCATTTCGGCAGTCGGGACCCAGCAAGTGGTTAACAACGACGGAACTATAAGGCCCACTAGCGGAGTTAAACCGCCAATACCAGAACTGGAAACGGTACCCCCAGAATTCTGGAAATACGCACAAGTGTGTAGAGAAAGAGGAAAAGGAAGCTTACCAAAACATCAACCTTGGGATCACGAAATACCCCTTATCCCAGGAACGCAACCCGCGTTTAAGCCAATCTATTCCCTCTCTCAGAAGGAAAGCGAAGCTTTAAGGGAGTACATCGACACGAACCTAGAACGAGGATACATACGGCCTTCGTCATCACCGGCTGGCTATCCTATTCTGTTCGTCCCAAAGAAAAACGGCAAGCTCCGCCTCTGCGTCGATTACAGACAACTGAACGACGTAACGGTAAAAAACCGATACCCATTACCTCGTATCGACGAACTTCAGGATAAGCTCCGGACCGCTAAGTACTTCACTAAGTTGGACCTTCGAGAAGGCTATTACCTGGTTCGCATGAAAGAAGGAGAGGAATGGAAGACAGCGTTCCGAACAAGATTCGGTCATTACGAGTATACGGTCATGCCATTCGGGCTTATAAATGCCCCTGGCACATTCCAGAACTTGGTCAACGATACACTACGTCCGTATTTGGATGTATTCTGTATGGCTTACCTGGACGACATTCTGATCTACTCGGATACGCTCGAAGAACATACCGAGCATATAAAGAAAGTCCTCGAAGTACTACAGGACAAAGATCTCCGAATAGCACCAGACAAATGCGAATGGTATACCCAGCGAACAGAATTCTTGGGTTTTATCATTACGCCTGGGCACATCAGCATGGACGAGAAGAAACTGGACGCAATCAGGGACTGGCCGGCACCACGAACTATCAAGGAAGTACAATCCTTCCTCGGGTTCGCCAACTTTTACCGTAAATTTATCATGAATTACGCAAAAGTATCAGAACCCCTAACCAGACTTACTCGAAAAGAGCACGGATTCCAATGGGGAAAAGACCAGCAAGACGCATTCGACTCCCTTAAGCGAATGTTCTGCGAGGCACCCATTCTGGGCATCTTCAACCCGGAACTCCCTATTACGGTCGAAACGGACGCATCAGACTACGCAATTGGCGCTTGCATCAGCCAACCGGACGAGCAAGGCAAACTTCATCCAATCGCGTACTACTCAAGGAAGATGACGCCCCCAGAGCTCAATTACGACGTCCATGATAAAGAACTGTTAGCCATTGTCACGGCTTTCAAAGAATGGAGACACTACCTCGAAGGAGCTAAGTACCAAGTGATGGTTCACTGCGATCACAAGAACCTCACGCACTTCACCACCACAAAGGAATTGACTCGAAGACAAGTCAGGTGGGCGGAAGAACTAGCATCCTATAACATGAAGATCACCTACAGAAAGGGATCAGAGAATGCTCGCGCAGATGCGCTAAGCAGAAGAGCCGACCATATCGAAGGGAAGCTAGGACTACAGCCTGCGGTTTTAAACCAGCAGGAAGACGGAAGCCTCACACCAGCCAGAACGTGCGCACCTATATTTAGGATTGCCCAATCATGGCTTAAGGGGGATCCGGAAAGCGAAGTCCCACTTACCCCGGTCAGGCTACTAGCGCCGGCGTATCGCCTGGAGGGCAACGCCTGGACAAAGAAAATCCGAGAGGCCTACGAACATGACGCAATGGCCCAGGAACTCGGAAACGTGGAAAACGACCCTCGCTTAACCAAAGACGAAGACGGCACAATCCTGTATTTAGGATTAATCTACGTCCCAGTTAAACTACGGGAAGAAATCGTTAAGGATATCCACGAAGCACCAGCACACGGTCATCAAGGAACGGACAAAACGGTCGAACGAATTACCAGGAACTACTACTTCCCAGGACTTAGAAAGATGGTCCAACGGATAGTCACACAGTGCGACCTTTGCATTCGAAGCAAAGCAGCAAGACACGCGCCCTACGGACTACTTCAACCACTTTCAGCACCGGAAAGACCCTGGCAGTCTATCACATTAGACTTCATTACGGATCTACCCCAGTCGAAGGAACCCTTAACCGGCGTCCTTTACGACTCGATCCTAGTCATCGTCGATAGGCTTACCAAGTACGCGTACTACCTACCGTATCTTAAAACGGCGAACGCGGAAGACCTAGCCTACACCTTCCTTAGGACAATCCTCGGCAACCACGGGCTACCGGACGAGCTAGTATCAGATAGAGATCGGCTGTTCACATCTCAGTTCTGGCAGACTCTTACCCGTCAGCTCGGATCCAAGCATAAGCTATCTACTACGGCACATCCTCAAACGGACGGACAAACAGAGCGTACGAATCAAACGCTAGAGCAATATCTACGCTGTTACATCAATTACACGCAGGATAATTGGGTTGAACTACTTCCTCTCGCCCAGTTCGCGTATAACAGTTCAAAAGCAACGGCTACGCAAGAATCACCGTTCTACGCCAACTACGGATATGAGCCAACGGCTTATAGGGAATCGCTTCCAAGCAAATCACTAAGCCAGAAAGGAATCCTCAAGACAGACCAGCTAAAGGCACTTCACAAACAGCTCAGCCTCGACATCGAATACAATGGATTTTTGATGTCCCGCTACTACAACAGACGGCACCAGGAGGCACCGAAGCTAAAGAGGGGGGATAAAGTCTACCTACTCAGAAAAAACATCAAAACGAAGCGACCAAACAGCAAATTAGACTTTAAGAAAATTGGACCATTCGAAATCGAAGAGAAACTCGGGAAAGTCAACTACCGCCTCAAGCTACCAAAAACCATGCGGATAGTACCCGTCTTTCACATTGCACTGCTCGAACCGGCACCAAAGAACGCCACGATCATCCAGCAGACTGAAGAAATAGTACCAGAAAACCCAGACGCCGACGAAAACAAGGAATGGATCGTAGAAAAGATCCTAGACAGCGGCTATATTGATGGTCAATTCAGATACCTCCTACAATGGGAAGGAGACTGGGACCATACCTGGGAACCACCGGAAAATTGCGAAGGATGCAAAGACCTTATTGAAAGATTCCATCGCCAAAACCCGGATCGGCCGGCACCGCGGCCTCATCAAACACGAAGGATCCGAAATCGAAATCAGGGAACGGAGACTGCCGCGCCTGATCAACCAACTCGGAATTCGCGGGTGGCACAGCAGAGCCAGCCCCAGGGGACCCAGCAGGACCCACGGAAGCGTCAGCTAAGGCCTCGCCACGCAAGCGCTTTGTCGATCGCGAAGATTCGGTATTTTCAGGGTCAACAGGACCCCCGACTACCGCGGCCTCTGCGTCCTCCGCAGCCTCCAGTGCGGCAAGATTCTCGAAGCCCTCACGAATCATACGCGAACGGCGTTCCTTCAAGAACCGCTGCTGTTTCTGTAACCGCAGAAACTTTGCTAAAGCAGCATCCGCCTCAGCAGCAACCCGCTCACAGGCACGATCAAGCTTCTCCACTAAGGAAGGTCAAACAGAATCGAGAAAAGATAGGGATAGCCACTTACATCCAGAGCCACTGGACTCCGCAACATCACACCCCGAGCGACGCCCCTGTAAACAAGCACCGCACTCAGAAGGATTATCCTCCAAAGCAATACAAGCAGTCCGGTGCTCCAAGCAATTAGTACAAGGGATCATCTCTACTCCGTTACGTAGAACCTGCCGCAACAACTCTTTCCGACGAAGGGTAGTCCGATGAGGGCGAGGCGAATACCCATCCAGAGTCTCAGTAAAAGAACGCTTCTTAGGAGGCATGACGAGAACTTACAGGAGAAGAAAGGGCAGGAGGAACGGGAGACAAAATATAACCTAACGGACAAATCTTCGGGCCGAAGATCCTTAAGGGGGGAGGTAGTGTTACGAACCTCAGTCCGTATAGATAGGAAGACACAAGGGTTAGGAAGAGCACTAAGTAACAAAGCAGCTAGAAGGGGAGAAAGCCTAGGAGGCGGGAAAGAAGGATCTCCGCTTACCCCGCTTCGGGCGAGAAAGGGCCTAGGCGCCCTAGTCACGTGCACCCCACAGCGAGCCCTCGAGCGAAGGGCTCAGCGAGCCCTTAGAAAATAGGCTCTCTTACGAGCCCATATGAGCCCAGCTCGCAAGGGCTCTACCAGATTGTTATAGCTTTCCTAGTAGTATATAGTCACGCTCCTTTAGCTAGACATTTGACCCTTCGTGGTCAACTCAAAGTTCCAATTCAAACCCTATTGATTTGGAGGTAACAAGCTCATTGCGCACCGCGCTATCACGTGATACTTCCCTCTTTGCACCGCCATCCTCCTCTTGTCTCTTCAAGGTAAACCCTTCGGTTTTCACTAACCTGCTAAGCGACTCCGAAGCTTAGTAGAAGGAGCCTACCGTTACAAGAACAAGTCCTCCATACTATTAAACAGCTTCCCCTAGACAAAGCACTAGGCCTAGATAAGATTATTAATAGGTTCCTAAAGCAGTATATATAGACACTAGTAGAACCGCTTACTAGGATCTTTTAGAGGTGCCTAGCACTCTTATACCACCTAAGATAATTTAAGTGCTTAACCACTATAGTCCTTAGGAAACCGTAAAGAGAGGACTATACTAAGGCTAAGTTATTTAGACCAATTACCCTGCTTAACACTCTAGGCAAGCTGCTCGAGAGAATTATAGTAGAAAGAATCTTATAGGCTACGGAGATCTATAATCTACTCCCTAACTTTCAGATGGGAGTAAGAAAAAGTAGATTAGTAACTACCGCAATTAACCTTCTTACCCAACAGATTTACACAGTCTAGGCATAGGACCCAGGACTAGTAGCCTTAGTCCTCAGCCTAGATATCTTAGGAGCATACGACCATGTATCACATAAGAGACTTCTCTATAACATAAGAGCCGTACGACTCTTAATCTAGGTGGAGAAATTTACTTATTCATTCCTTCAAGACTGTACCATATAGCTCCGCTTTGAGGACTATACTAGTCCACTAATTTAGACCCTAACAGGTATCCCTTAGGGATCCTCGCTATCCCTAATCCTATACCTCTTCTTTGCCTCCAACCTCCTTACAAAGCTCCGCACGGGTAGTACCTTTCCCCTAGGCTTCGTAGACGATACCAACATCCTTACCTTTAGTAGATCAACAGAACAAAACTATAGAACACTAGAGGAGGCAAATAGGACCTATACACAGTAGGTAGCAACCCATAGATCAACCTTCGCACCTAATAAGTACCACCTCATACACTTTACAAGAAGGCCAAGGAGATTTAACATGGCAGCAAAGATCAACATTGCCGGATTCGAAGGAAACCCGGAGCAGACAATCAAGATCCTAGGCATCCATGTGGACAGCAAACTAAGATAGGGACCCTATATTAAGGAAACCTCCCTAAAGGCTACAAAGCAATACACCTCTCTCTCTAGACTTACAGCCTCTACCTAGGGAGCGTCACTCACTAAGGCACGCCACATCTATATAGTAGTGGTTAGACCAGTTCTCTCCTACGGCTGCGGGGTGTGGCACACCCCAGAAGGAACCCCAGGCTAGAGGAAGACAGCAATAAAACCACTAGAAAGGACTTAGAACCAATGCCTACGCACTATCTTAGGGGTATATAAGTCTACCAACACACAGGTCTTAGAACATAAGACAGGGATTCCCCCCCTCTCACTCCACCTTAATAAGCTAACTCTGACCCATACACTCCGGTCTAGAGAAGGACCCATAACCACAGTGACTAGAAACACCTATTAGGACATCAAAGACATCACAAGAGCGGTACTAGATGCAAGGGGAAAGCCTAGCTTAGCTAGAGGAATACTACTATAAAGCAGGGCCAATACTCTTCTAGAGAGAGGACCTCCTACCACACAAAAGCTCCCTGAAAGAACCAGGCTCCGTAGAACAATCAGAAACATCTAGAAAGAAAGATGGATGGCCAAGACAAGCCAGGCGAGGAGAAACAAGCCAGTTGCCCAAGATACATAATGGAACCCAAAGCTCAGATACCTCCACCATGGGCTATCCAAACCATAAAGCACAATCACCACCCTACTACGCACTGAAAACATTGGCCTGGAAGACTTCCTCTTCAGGCGCAAGGTGCCTGGCCATCCCAGCCCAGCCTGCTCATGTGGCTGGCACAGACAGACCCTAAAGCATATCCTCCTCTTCTGCCATCACTTCCAACAGAACAGAGCTCAAATGCTCCAAGAAGCAGGGACCACCGATTTCCACACACTTCTGTCCACAAAGAAGGGCGTTGGAGCCGTATCAAGCTGGTTCCTCCAGCTGGGCCTACTAAATCAGTTTAGTATGGCGAGGGAGATGCTCCAGGAGGACCACCGGGAGGACCATCAGGAGGACCACCAGGAGGACCACTAGGAAAACGAAGAGGAGGACTGAACTGAGAACTGAGAAGGTGATACCAGTAATCGAATAAAGGGCTGCCACAGCAGCTACTACCGGTAAGCAGGAAAAACGGAACAAGTAGAGGAAGACAAACCTAAAAAGAGAGGAGGGGTTTTTGCCTGGCGAATAAGGTTTTCCCCCTCGTGTAAAATAAGCGCAGATAGCCAGCCCCGCATGGACCCGCAAGGGAGCTATATCGGGAGGAAATGAATTTATTATTATCATATGAACTGGTGAACTGGTGGGGCGTCACGTGATCCTCGACTGCCTGGAGGAATCTTCCGCGGCGTCTGTTCATGCCCCGCTTATCCTTCTTCCCTACTTTTCTGACCCTGTGAAGGCTACGCCGTAACACCCAGCTCAACCGAAGAAGCTCGTATCAACCCAGTCCACGTAGTCCGCTCCCAAAACATCCTCAATCTTGAGTGGGGCATCAAGTGCCGTCGCAAACGAAGCTCTCTGTGCCAAATCTGCGCCCAGACCAGTGTTCGCCACCTCGCCGAAGAGCACGTCGCTGATACGCTCGTCACCCTCCTTCCAAGTGATCCAGCCAGCCGGATTGATGATAGACGGCAGTTCAGTCTTCTGAAACACCACGCGGGCACGTTCGTCCCACGGACGACCGAGATAATACGACGCATCCGCCACAGTCTGTCCATCAGCCACGGCAACAGTGCTGTCGCTGATGACAAAGTAGCCATCATCGTTCTGGCGCGCGTGCGCCGTAATGTATCCTTTTTCGTCGGAGAGCAGACGAATATCAACGTGCTGGAACCACGCAACAGCGCATTGGCCGGAAATAAAATCATCGGTGCCTTGGATCAGACAGTTCGCGTAGAATTGCTTGCCCTCGTTGGCCAGCACGGTATCGACGTGCCCGCGGAACTGCGAAGCGTAGTATCCCTGTTGGCTATTCGCCGCGTTGGCCGAGAGGGCGACTGCCTGGGTGCCGCCGCCACGAGTGTTCTCCACGTTGACGTTATAGAGCTTCAATACGCCTGAGTGGTGTACGCGGAACGTGGAAACTTCGTCGTTACTGAAGCCGGTGTCATCGACTCCGAGGCCACCAGAGATCGTCACCGTGTTGCTGACGTACGAGTTATCCGTGTCGTCGGGAGCGTAACCGTCGATGGAAAGAGCGCTCTGGATAGTCGGGATTGTAACTTGCTCGGTATAGTTTCCTTCGTTGATAAAATAATCTGCTCGGTAATGATGCTGTCATCGAGCCCGTCTACCGCAGCCTGAATGGTAGAGTAACTTCCGTCGCCTCCGACAATAAGAGCTCCCTGAGGAGGGGCTGTGTTACGACGGACCCGACCGTGTTGGGTTTCAGTCGGCGCGTAAGACCATTCGGCCAACCTCCCGTCGACTGGAAGTCGACAAAAGGTTCAGCAATGATCAGCCTGGTGGCTGATCGTGCCCCAACAACTCTATATATAGAGGCGTGTTCGTAACAGGCTGTAAGTGCAGATGTTAATACAACGAACGAAATAATATCCCCGTGACGTTTGTGGATGCTGCGAGGGACAAACTTGATGAGGCGTATGTGCCAATGAATGGCCAGGATAAATTCAAATACCACCTCTATACGCCTGCGGCCGAGAAGTATGTTGGCGCCCCGGGCGGTCTGCAAGTAGTTGGGAGACGCAATTTTGACGAAACGGTCATGGCTGCTTTGAAGCTAATTGAGACGGTACTTGGGAGGAAGTGAGGAGTTGTTCAAATAAATCTAGTACTTACTTGTAAGTCAGTTTTCACCGTCCGTGTCTCTGCAGAAATTGAGCTTTTGTTACGGGGAAGTTCAGTGGAGTACAAAGCTTAGCGCCTCGCAAAAGCAGTTCGTTGATCTCCCGAATCCCACCTCTACATCCAGAGCCTGCTTGTTGGCCCACTACAATTTCTCTTCGTCTATTTGAACTTTCCAGCCACACAATCCGTCATAAGGCTAGTATCTGACCAGCTGTTCCCGTTCCACGTAGGTGTGAGTGTCAGCTCGTACGTGCTGTCAAACGATCCAGCGGACCAGCCAACCCATCCCACAAAGACATCTGTGTTGTAGCTGATAACGTTGTCAGTAGGCCATCCGAATACGCTGGATGAGGATCTTACTTCATCCAGTCCAGCTCCGCACAGACATGCTCGCTGCACGAACCGGTGTTTCCACCGCCAGTCTCGGTCAGGAAGCTACGACAATCAGTATCTCCATGGACGATCATGGGATGACTTGCACTTACGCCTTCCGTGCATTGTTCCTCAGCCAATCCGCCAATACCTTCAGCCCTCCGTCCAAACCGTCCCAATTGCAGTCAGTGGTCTTGCCTGCTCTGGTCGGATCGAGATACTGATGCACATCGAAGATGAGCTTCGAGGTCGTTCCGTCAGCATCCTTGACTCCGCTAAGGGCGCTGGCAGACAGGTCCTTGAAAGAACCAGCGGCTGAATAGCTAAGGTGGCATATTATCATCAGTCGTTGTTTCAGCTGCCATGAGAACTTTACCGTACTCTGTGCCTGACAAGAGAATCATTTGCGAAGTCGCTCCAACACTGCGGATGGTATTCACGACCCACTGGAGGGTGGTAGCCCATGTGGGAACGTCCAGGTCGTGTGGCTATGCTGGGTCAGCGCCGCAGATTCGTAAGGTTCAATGCTGGACTTACCTCGTTCATGATCCCGAAAATGGCATTTTTCTCGTTCTTGTATTTATTTGCGCTGCAAACAATTAGCAAAAATACTCATCAGCTCCCTAGGGTTCTTACAGCTGCCACCACGCGTTGGTCAGATGTTCGTTGGTGACTGCGCCACCGGACTGGCCCACGATGTTGCCGTTCCAGCGCGCATAGTTGTGCAGATCGATGATGCATTTGGCACCTGTTCCTAGACAGGCCTGGACCAGGGCATCGTACTTGGCAAAATTTTCTGCGTTGAAGTCCACGCCGAGCTGACCTCCAGCAAGGTATTGCCACGAAACTGGCAAGCGGAAGACGTTCAGGCCAAGGTCGTTGCGGAAATGCTTCATCTGCCCTTCGCCATCGGGCCCGCCGTACTGAGCCAAAGGAGGGTAGATCTTGCTCAAGTCACAGGTGCCATCCGTGTAGCACGTGAAGTCGAAGCCAGCTGCGCGGAGATGGGGAGTAAGAAACGCGGGACAAACCTCTTTTCTCTACTGCGCAATTTGATGCTTACCGATATTGACGCCAGCTAAAATCTGTCAACAATTATCTACCTTCGTGCTCTTGCACACGATATTTCCATACCTAATTCGACCTTTGCCGATGCTTGAGCCGACGCAAGGGCGAGCAGGAATGCCGTCTTCCCGGTTGTTCCGAACATCTTTCAGGCAACTGCGATATTCGAGCGGCTCAGGAAAGCACAAGAGTAGAAGATGAATTGTGACTGATAGTATTGGTAAGTGCAAGGAAATCACTGTATCCTGGAATATATAGTTCTCTCGCCGTTCAATCCTTCGACTCTAAAGTCCGTGTTATGATCCAGAGAGATTTGGGCCCGATCCTCCTTATGCCAGGGCCGAAGCGAGGATCCACTTAGCGTGAAGGTCGCGTTACGCTAAGCCGAGTCCCTTTCCTAATCGAGCAGGTGTTGGATTTTGGCCCCATAAATACCAACACGCTCCCTGGGTTTCTTAAAAAAAGCACGTCTTTCACTCGTCCATGATACGAACTGTTCTGGCAAAAGGATCTTTCCCTCGAACGAGTCGAATCTTTCAGCTGCACGAGTGTGACGCCGTAGCGAGATCCACTTGGCGCCCATATGCGTCACGTTAGAGCTGGACGCTTTGTTCTCTTGTACGGAGTGAAAGTACAGAGGAACGTAAACGCGGTAGTACTTACTCTTAGTACACGGTACTCTTTGTGATGCTAAGTCATCCGTTCAAATGTCTTTGTCACACATTCTAGGTAGCTAACGTTTCAACTCATACGAATGCTGCAACTCACCACGGCTGGGCATGTTTTCAAGTTGGATTAGTCTTACCAAGCGGCCATATCATCTTTGTGCTTGCTGTCGGCTGAGGCACCTTTTGGAGAATTTTGGTTTTGCTTGATCCACAGTAATGAGTCGAATTTAAAATAATTCAGCAGCCGATCGAAAATTTCCCTCACGTAATCGCATTGAAAGCAGAAGGAAGCAATTCCGAAGATAGACTTTTGACTTTTCTCATTTTTCCATGTAAGAGTACAGGATGAAGGTGGAGAAGAAGAAGAAGAAGAAGAACAAACAAGAAGAGAAGAGCAGAACTCAAAAGTTGAGTAGCTGCATCAGTGCCAGCCCAGCTGACCATTCGAATGGTCATGAAGTCATCACTTCGTCTAGCTCGACGACTTCAGTTCGCCAACGTTGGCAGCAAACTCGCCCAAGTAGTTGCCAGCCGGGGCGTAGCGGCACGTGGCCAGAACGCCGCCCGAGCACTCGTAGGTGCCGCATCCGACCTTGGTGGTTCCCTTCCAGACAACCTGGGTGAAGTGCATGACGCTCATCGGCACGTCGTCTTTGCCCCAGTATGAGCCGTAGTCATCAATCTCCGCGTACCACATGTCGACGGTCTGCTTGGCGGTCAGGCCGGAGCCCATGGCCAGGTTCTCGCCGTAGTCGCCGCCCGAAGAGTGCTCGAACACGCACTTCTTAGAGTGCTCCAAGGCACCTGAGGCAAGATCCTCGTCCCAGGTGAGTCCGCTGGTATCCACGTGCTTGGCACGGTAGTTGTTGTGCAACGTCACCCATTCATTGGTGCCAGAAGAGGTGGAAGCAGCCGTGGTGGCTGCAGCCGCGGCAGTAGTGGTGGTAGTAGAACCGCTGGAGCCACTGGAGCCAGAAGTGCCGCTGTTGGTGGTGGTTTCGGTAACAGTCGAAGATCCACTGGAGCTGCTGCTCGAGCTGCCGGAGCAATAGTCCGGGAAGTACTGGCAAACCCAAGCGGGCATCGACGAGCCCGTAGCACTGAAATCAACAGGATCAGTACGCGCTCAATGGATGGGTCACCCTCCTTAATCGTGGATATCTGTGATCCTTACCGCCTGTCCAGAGGGGAAGCGGCGGCCAGCGTGGCCAGCGAAAGGGCGATGACAGTGGCGGAACGCATGATGTCGTTTTAAAGTTGCAAAAAAAGAGTGGATGATAACGTTAACGTTAGCGTACGCGTTAGACCGTTTGAGAAAAGAATGGATGCCCCAGAAAACTGAAAGCAGAAAGAAGGACTGAAAGATTGCGTTTAACTGATCCAGCGTCGATGTCGAATAGAAACTGAAGGGGTTAGCGGGCCTACTTTAAAGAAATCGCAGAGATGGCCCTATCCGCCTTTCCGGGGGTGGCTGTTTCATCGTCCTGTGCCACTGAGAGGGGGGCCTATCCATCGTGCTGGGATGCGCTGTTTCACAACGCGCCGAGGAACTTTATGGTCCCGAACACTGCAGACATTCGAGGCGTCAGCTGAAGCCCATTCTTGAACAGTGGGAGCGAATAGATACTACAAGCCCCTGGGGCTGCGGATTACATCAACATCCAGACGGCTGTGATAGGGCTGTTGACACGGTCCCGCGAGTCGGGTGCTATTCAACCAAACGGTCCGACCAGCCAACGTTCAACGGTAACGCTATACTCGTGTGACGGCCGTGCCCAGCATGTTGCTGCACATGCAAGCCAACATTAAAGGATGTGTTCAGATTACGCAGCAGAATCAGCATTTCACGAGATGAAATAAGGTTAATTTAAAAATGAGAGAAATTTATAAAGGATTTGCTTGACCCGGTTGATTAGGCGCGCCGACGTACCCGGCGCGTCGTATACATTAATTGGCCAAGAAAACAACAAATCCACGGCAAAGGCTTCCACGCTCCTGCAAATGGAGTCTGCCGGCCGCTTTGGACTTCCTTCCTCTCATAAAGGCATTCGTCCCCAATCTAGAACACGCCGAGATTGTTTGAATGGAACGAAACGCTGGCGGCGGTGGAGACGGCACGACGACGGCGGATGCCGAGACAGCGGCGGGGCCACGTACTAAAGCCCACAGCGCGCGGCAAATCCGGAGGCCCATTCTTTCCTCGATTCTATTGGCCCCTCTTGATCTTGGAGCACAGTATTCTGGCTCGTGTCGTCACCTGTGAGGTCTCCCGTCCTGCTCCGTCTTATGGTGAAACCTCTCAGCCTTGCAGACAGGAGCGGGGCACCGATGGCGAGAGCGACTCCTGCGCCCGTCCACGAGAAGCCCAGAACGTTCCGTGGCGCCAAGCCGACAGCCACCTCCGCCGCAATCCTCCGGCCGGACTTGAGCTGATACCGCCGAGGCTGATTTTCTTGCCGAGCGCTTGTACTCTTGATATTTTATTACTGGAAAGGAGCAGGGGGAGGGATGAGGCAATTGTACACAGCAAGTACAATCATCCTCCGTGCTGCCCGCGAGTCTGGGAGATCTCAAGTCCGAACATTCACGATCCTTTTCTACTCGTTGCGCAACCTTGCGCGCTGCACATCCGGAAGGATGCCAGTGAGTTCGATACAGATCAAGCAGGCAGTATAGGATGAAATTATGTTCAATCGAAAGAGAAAAGCAGGGTAGCTAGCCCGCAGGCTATGCTTAAAGAAGTGCAAACGAAGGATCCAGAGTATAGCACTATGACTCTTGCGAAAGGTATTTCAAAATAGTGCGGACCGTCATAAAAGTCTGAGATCGCACAATCCAATGACATCCCAACATCGCCTCCCTTCTAGCTCCCTGGCCTCGGAGTAGAAGAGTCCAACTTTCTGAATTTCATACTCGTTGCCAACAGGCAATAGCAGCAGAGCCTAAGCATTATTTCTGGGTCTGTCAAATGTAGGCGGCTCTACGTACTTGACTTGTTCAAGGTTGAGCTCGAGATCGAGACTATAGGTAGGTCTATCAGGGTATCCATGTGAGAGTTTGGCCCCCTTGAGATCCCAATCGAAGTGGAAATGCGCCATTGAATTGTTCCCCTGTGATTTGAGAAGATATTGAAAAATGATACCGAGCCAGGACGCGCCTATTGCATGAAGAACGTCTGGCCTTCTATCGAGGCCAGTCAGCACCCAAAAGATCTTCGCGTTGAGCAGCAAATGCCCGGCATACACGCGGCTGTAAGCATTTGGCTCAGCAGTGGGAAGCTCTGAGTCTCTCAATTGGAAGTGTGGCGTGAAGCTGGTATCGTGAAATCCAACTCCCCAAACCTATACATATTGTTGGCATGCCCACCTCTGGGGCGGTGAAATGTAAGTTTTAGGAAGCTCCCTTAGGCATATTGAAGGCTCTTCCCAGGCGTTGTCAGATCGTAGAGCTTCGCTTTGTAGGTCTGATTCCCATAGTCCTGTCAGAGAACGTGGCCCGGGGCAGTTCTCAGAGGAAGTTCTTGCTAAGGCAGGCGGAGCTTACAATTTGTCTTGCACATATGGCAAACCTCTTGAAGTATATCTTTTGATCTTTAAATATTACTCACGAAAGACGTTGCTTTGTTGGCTCTTAACGGAGCTCCCGCGGGCCGTAGAAGCTTCCCCCTGTTAGGACCTCTAAACTGAGACCCGTCCTCAGACTCTTGTAGTATTTCATAGTTCCAATGAAGCATGAGGCCCCTGGGGATGTATTTTCGTGGCCATAACCAAGCTTTATAGAAGTCCAACATCTTATAATCCAAGCAACATTTCCCATGTTAGCGGTAAATGGCTAATCCTCGTACCCCTTTGTCGTCCACTCGTGCGCCATCGGCGTGCATGTGGAAAGATTCGTATATGCTAGTGTGGCCGCCCAAATTCCTCTCATGATCGGCAACAATGCGGACTAAGGGTCAAGCTTTGCCTCTAGCTACGCTAATGCGCGGGCGCTTCTCGGATACACGCTCCCGAAAGACACCATATACTAAAGGGTAGTGCTCGCCTCATACCCGCCCGATCTATAAGGCCACAACCTAACCGCTCACATCTTTACTGATCCTTTCACTTGTAGCTCGTCCTTCTCCACCAACATCTCGAGGGACACCGGATTCGGCATCCTTCCAGAACACCAAAGTCTTCCCCGGCATGGTACCACTGCGCAACAGAGTCGCTTAAGCCAAATAATCCAGAAATCCTAAGCAAACTTTGCGAGGCACCTAACCAGCGGTCTGGGCTGGCCAGCTGTAGGTGTAGCTGAGAATTGTATCATGTTTTTGGTGGATCAGAGGGTACTTTGACGTCGACGGTTAGCAGCAGGTTTTTGGACATAGTTTGCACTGGCTGGGACACGATGAACGAGAAGCTGGGAATCTGGTTGTATAGCACACTCATGGAAATGTCTTGAATGTTACGTTAAAACATGAAGTCAAGTACATGAGCTATCGTTTCACCAAGCTGGGTCCAGCGATGAGCTAGAGTGTTGAGGCGTTCTTCGAGTTATAAAACTTGTTCAGCATTGTAATATGGTCATTAGTAGCAATAGGCACATTGGTGTAACGGCGGGCCTCTACCTCTAAGGATCAAACACCAAAGAGGGTGGTGTAACGGCGGGCCTCTACCTCTAAGGATCAAACACCAAAGAGGGTGGTAAGCCGTGTGGGGGTTTACCTTGAGTGGGTACAAGGGAGGGTGTGAGAGAACGAAGTGACGAGCACACGTGACAGAACACTACGTGCGAAGGCCGTGTTACTAATCAATGGTGCGGATTGATTATTGAAGTTGACCACGAAGGTCAAAGCTATCTAAGGAGTGTGGTTTATATACATGTAGGAGAGTGTCTACAATCTAATATTGATCTGTTTGATCTGTGTTGCCTCTTGGGCAGGAGCGTATAGATTAGACAGATTAATGTTGTCTTGATCTTATTAATCTGTCCCTTAATGCCTAAGGCATGCGGGATCAAAGGGATCAATTCCTTAGCATCACGGGATACACGTGACTCATAGTGGGTCTTTATAGCGCGTGTCTGCGCCCCGCTTGCTTCCTTTCCTACCCTATCCCGACTCTGTAAAGGCTGTGCCGTAACACTATCCCCCCACTTAAGGATCTTCGGCCCGAAGATCTTCCTGCTTGGTAAGTATAAGTTCTTAGGGAGTCCCTCGTGTTGTTCCGTGCGCTTCTTCGCGTTTCGCTCATTATGGGTAGGTGTAACGGCGGGCCTCTGCCTCTAAGGATCAAACACCAAAGAGGGTGGTAAGCCGTATGGGGGTTTACCTTGAGTGGGTACAAGGGAGGGTGTGAGAGAACGAAGTGACGAACACACGTGACAGAACACTATGTGTGAAGGCCGTGTTACTAATCAATGGTGTAGATTGATTATTAAAGTTGACCACGGAGGGTCAAGTATCTAGCTAAGTGAGTGTGCTTATATACTATAGGAAAGCTATGACAATCTAGTGTTGCTCCATGTAGCCGGGCTACGCTGGGCGACGGTTGCTGTATGTCGCCCGGCTCGTGAGGGCGACATGTGGATCTTAGGTAGATCATCACGTGCACTAGTCACGTGGGGATGCCTTTTCTTGCAGGGTTCCTTCGTGAGCCCCTCACCTTTCTGCGTCTTTAGAGACTGTGTGTCAGGGCTCAACCTCAGGATGATCGCTGAAAGGTTTATTGCGCTATGTACGTTAAGCTAAGACTTAAAGAGAGAAGAAGAAGAAGAAGAGGAGAAAGAGAAGAGAACGACTTAAATACAAGAACGACTTGGCATCACGTGATCCGCCGATGATCCTCTAAGGCTTCTCCCGAGGCTCCAGACTCTCACATCACCCCCCCCTTTTCCCCCCCTTTTTTTCTCTCTTTCCTCGGGGTTGCGGGTTTAATTCCCGGTGGGGGCGCACCTGTTCTTCGGTTTGGAGGGGTATATAAGTCAAGAAAGCGAAAACCTAATATCAAACGGGTGCTTATTAGCTGGCTGTCGAATTAAGGGCCTGTCTGTTGACAGGAAGAGGGTTGCCCGGCACGGTAAGGTCCTTCGGACCGCGTTATCCGTGTTGTAATTCCCTAGCCAGGTATCATCGAGTTAAATTCCCCCATTGGTTGCGGGTAACCAACGAAGTGATGCCTGGCTAGACTTGGCCTCGCCCTCCGGGGCGGGGCTAAACCGCTTGCTCCCTTTTTAATCGCCATTAGTTCTCATCCAATTGCCCGCTAGTTCGATTTTGGCACTCGTTGCTCGTTCTTTTGCTTGAGATAGTAATCCAGTGCTGCTGTATCCTGCAGTGCTGATGCCGGCTCCCATGTTGGTCGAGCGTACCCTTCCCATTTGACTTGATACTGCAGTTGGCGCTTTCTTTGCCCTGGTTTTCTCGCCATTCGTTCACTTAGGATTGCCTCCACTGTCCATTCATCTTGACCATCTACTCGAACCGGTGGTGGTTGATAGTCGTCCTGTACTTGGCTTGGCAAGGGGTCTGCTCCCGCTGGCCGGAGTAGGTCCACGTTAAAGACGTTGTGCACCGCTCCAGGGATATCCAACTTGTAGCTGTGAGATCCAACTACTTCGATAATAGTAAACTTGGCTGCCTTATCATCGAGCTTCTTGCTTGGTCTATCCGTCCTTAGGTTCTTTAGATGTAGCCAGACCTTATCACCTATCTTATAAGCTGGTGAAGGATTTCTTTGCCGGTTGGCTTGTCTCTCTTGTTCCTGTTGAGCTTCCGCCATTGACATTTGCGCCCAGTCCGTGGCTTCTTTAATCTTGGCCACAATTGCCTCCGCTCTTGCCACTGGAGAATCCCTGTGGAGGTCATTGGATTGAATATCTTCGAGCAGTTCTAGTGGCTCAAGGTGGAACCCATGGGAGAGAAAGAATGGGCTTGTCTGAGTCGTCGTTGAAGTTCTTCCATTAAGGGCCAGCTGGACTATTGGTAGCCGGTCTGTCCAGTCCTTTTGGTAGTGATCCACGAACAGTGCGAGTTTTCTTGCCACTTCAGTATTCATTCTTTCTGTTGATCCGTCCGTCTGGGGGTGATAGGCCGTTGAGATGCGTCTCTTAATCTTAAGGAGTTGACAGATTCGTTGCCAAAGGAGGCTAACGAATTGAGTTCCTCTATCAGAGACGATTGCCGCTGGGATCCCATGGTTCCGGTAAAAGCATGTAATAAAGAGCTTTGCAATAGTTTCCGTCTCAGTATTTAAACAGGCCTCAAGGATTACTCCTTTTCCTAGGCGGTCAGTAATTACCATAAGCATTTCGCAACCATTGCTCAATGGTAGAGGCCCAATAAAGTCAATGGAGATCTCCCTCCATTGGCGGCTCGGTACTGGTAGCGGCTTAAGTAATCCTTGTTTCCTATCTCTCCAGATCTTTGTCCTTCCACAGATATCACAGTTCCGGCAGAACCTCCTAACATCATTAACGAATCCTGGCCAGAAGAAGTGCCTTGCCACGAGGGAGACTGTTTGGATACGTCCCGGATGTGCTGAGAGGGGGGAGTCGTGCATCTCCTGAATGATTCTCGTTCGTAGTGGCTCAGAATCCGGTACCCATTTCCTATCTCTAAAGAGGAGGTTCCCTTGGTCGTCTAGCGAGCATTCAGCGATTGAGACCTTGAACTTCGTAGTAAACTCCAGTGGGAATGTTCTTTCTCCTTGCCGTACAGCCTTCTGGAGCTGCTTTAACATTTGGTCCTGTTGGAGTGCTTCTTGCCATTGCTCCTCTAGGGAAAGAGGTTCTCGCGTTTGTTGTCCAGGTCGTGCTTGTCGAGGTTTGGTTGCCATAGCCTCTTCGGATAGAAGTGAATCTTCATTACTCCATTCTTGTTCTTCGGGGTCCTCTGGTGGTCCGGTATTAAGAACTAATCCGTAGGGTATCGACTGAAGTAACTGAGCTGTCCTTTGTTCAAGTCTCTCATCCTTATCCGTTGTAGGTAAGTCTTGGTTCCTTCTTGTTAATGCGTCTGCCAATCCATTGGTTTTCCCTGGGGTGTACTCAATGGTAAAGGAGAAGCGGCTAAGCTCTCTCCACCATCGAATCTGCCTTTCAGAAAGCCTCCTTGCCGTAGTAAAGTATTCCAGGTTCTTATGATCAGTGAGGATCTTGAACTGATGAAGTCCTTTTAGTTCGGCGTCCCACTGGCGTAAACACTTAACCACCGCAAGTAGTTCCTTATCGTAGATCGGGTAGTTGCATTCCGCGGGTAGGTTCTTTTTTGAGAAGAACGCTACTGGACGTAGAAAACCGTCGTTGTCGTACTGTTGGAGTACTCCTCCTGTGCAGTATCCTGAGGAATCCGTAGCAAGGATCGTTTCTCGTTCTGGATCAAATTGCATAAGGACCGGCGCTATAATAAAGGCCTTTTTTAGCTTCTCAAATGCGGCGTTAGCCTCCTGGTTCCATCGGAAGGTCGTATTCTTTCTCGTAAGGGATACCAGAGGCGATACCAGATTGGAAAAGCCTTTAATAAACCGTCGGTAAAAATTCGCAAAACCAAGAAATCCGAGTACTCCTTTAGCCGTAGTAGGTGCTTTCCATTCCTGAATTGCCTTGATCTTTTCTGGGTCCATGCGGATGCCTTGTCCGGCCTCAATGATGTACCCCAGATACTTAGTAGACTGGACTTCAAATTCGCATTTCTTTAGGTCAAGTTGTAAGCCTGCAGCGTCCAGCTTCTCTAGTACCTTGTTCACTTTCTCGCGGTGCTCCCGGCGGGATCCATCCGTAAAGATTAGGATGTCGTCAACGTAGGCTGAGACAAAGTCATCTAGGAAGTCCTTTAGAGTCCAATTAATGTACCGTTGAAAGGTGCTCGGAGCATTTGCCAATCCAAATGGAGTGACCAACCACTCAAAGAGTCCAAAGCGAGTTCGAAATGCCGTTAACCATTCGCTTCCTTCCGCGATTCGTATCTTATGGAAGGCTGCAGCCACGTCCAGCTTAGTAAACCATTTTGCCTTACTTATTCTGTTGAGGGTCTCTTGGATCAGCGGTAATGGATAGCGGTCCTTCCTTGTAAGTCGATTGAGAGCCCGGTAGTCACAGCAAAAGCGTAGACCGCCTCCTGGTTTCTTAACGAATAAGACCGGTGCCGCAGCAGGCGAGTTGCTTACACGGATAAAGCCTTTATCAAGTAGCTCATTAAGAGTCTTCCTTAGCACAAGGAGCTCGTCACGAGACATATTATATAAAGGCCCCCATGGAGCGTCGGGTGTCTTGCCGTTGGTGTCCTTTTCGAGTTCAATTTGATGGTCAATTCCAGGTCGGTGTAGTGGGAGTTTATCCGCTTCTTTCTTATCAAATAGGCCGATCCGTTTAGGGTCTACCCAACTAGGCAGCCGGCTTTGAAGATCGATAGGGGGTTTCTCCTGTAAGGCCTTATTGATATCCGCGAGGCTGGCTGTAAAGATCTGATATCCTTTCTTTTTCCTAAGGCTCATAAGGTGGCAAAAGGCAGCGGCTCCAATTAGCTTGCCTTGAGACTTAGGGAGATCGGTGTCTTGTTTTACAGTTAATCCAGTATCCTTAAAGGTGATAGTCCGTTCGCTTTGGTCAAGTACTGCCTTTTCCTGTACCATCCAGGGGCTCCCTAGCATGAGATCGCATCCAGAGAGCTTTGGGACGATATAGAAGAACATTCGCTTTTGGTGGTGACCTCCAATATCGACCTCGGCCCAGGCAACTTCATTAATCTTCCATCCAGTAGGTGTTAATCCATCCAGTGTTCTTGGGGTGATTTTAATACGCGGGAGGTTACAGCGTTCAGCGAATTTGCGGCTTATTACAGCGTAGAATTCACAACCAGTATCAGCAAGAGCTTTTCCAAAAGACTCTTTATTGATCATAACTGAGGTAAGAAGTGAATCCTGTTCCAATTTAGGTTGCTGCTTCCGCCATTCGTTCTGTGCTTCCTGCTTTTCCTCCACTGTTGGCTCCTGCCTGCGATTTTTGACAGGAGCTTTCAGTTTTCCGACTGCTGGGCAAGTGCTTCATCATCCTCTAAGTCTTCCAGCTCGGGTCCCGCGTTTTCCTCCTGCTGAACAGGCTTTGCAAAGCGTGTAGGTCTCCTTGGTGGCAGCCAGGGGCATTGGGCAATTAGATGCGTTGAGTCGCCGCAGCGTAGACAGCGGTGTTCTTCCTTTCGTTTCTGCATCTCTTGATCATTCACCCACTTGACACGGCGTCCCTGGGCTGCTTTGGCTGGTCCGGTGGGCTCCCACTCCATATCGTGTTGGAACGTCGTTGGTTTTGACTGTTTGGACCCTGGCTGCTTGCTAGTGGACCCTGCTGAGCCAACCTTATTCTGGCCACGCCACCAGCCTTGCTGCCAGCCCTGCTGAGCTCTCTTGCCATTGTTGCGCAAGTTGAATGCTTCCAGTTGATCACTGACGCGTTTCAGCTCGGTGCAGTAGTCCTCAAAGGACTGGCTTATGCCTCCAAGGCCAATCATGCTTTGTTGGAGCTCCTGGCTGATCCCTGCTTCCAAATAGGCCTTGAGGATTTCGTCCGGCCAGTTGGTGCCCCCGGCCTCTAGTACTAACTTGCGGAACTCCGTAAAGTACTCCATAAAAGGCTTGTTGGTTTGGCGTAGCTTGTGTAGTTTGCGCTGGGCCTTTTCTTGCACATGGGGGTCGCCAAATGATAGGCGGAGTTGATCTAGTAGACACTGTGCAGTCATGCTGTTCGTGTTAATACTAGTCTGGACCCAGGGCTGTAGCTGGCGAGCTGCCTCGCCCCGGAGCCTATTGTGGAGCATAAAGAACTTGGTCGTTTCGTTGCAGTGGTAATAGTACACGGCTAGCTTTGCTAGTGCCTGAGAGATCCAGGGTTCCAGTTCATCCCTATTGCCTGAGAACTCAGCAAGGGGTCCGAGGTTCTTGGTTGGCTTGTCGTTTAGCGGGCGAGCTTTATCCGAAGATTCGCCAGAAGTATTTGTTGGGGTGGGAAGAGGATTCGTGTCGTTTTCTCCTTTTTGAGTTTGATTCTCCCTTTCAAGTTGTTCCACCTTGCCATTGAGTGCGCTCATCTGAGCCATCATCTGTTGCAGCATCTGCTTTATTTCTTGGGATTCCTGAGCCTGTTGCTCATCCGCATGCTGTGGATTAACCATTCTGAGGATCCTGTGCCTCTCGTTGATTCCAGTGTTTCCGGTGCTTCCGGTGTCTCCAGTGATTCCAGTGATTCCAGTGATTCCAGTGCGCGACTGTGCCAATAATCTAGTTCTAATAAGTCCAATGGGTTGAAGTCTTAGCTATTGTCAGGGCTCAACCTCAGGATGATCGCTGAAAGGTTTATTGCGCTATGTACGTTAAGCTAAGACTTAAAGAGAGAAGAAGAAGAAGAAGAGGAGAAAGAGAAGAGAACGACTTAAATACAAGAACGACTTGGCATCACGTGATCCGCCGATGATCCTCTAAGGCTTCTCCCGAGGCTCCAGACTCTCACAGTAGGGGGTATCGGTCCTTAATAGTAATATCGTTCAAGGCTCGGTAGTCTACGTATAAGCGTAACTTGCCTCCTAGCTGTTACGACGGACCCGACCGTGTTGGGTTTCAGTCGGCGCGTAAGACCATTCGGCCAATCTCCCGTCGACTGGAAGTCGATAAAAGGTTCAGCAATGATTAGCCTAGTGGCTGATCGTGCCCCAACAACTCTATATACAGAGGCGTGTTCGTAACACTACCTCCCCTCTTAAGGCAGATGACCCCAGCTGCCAGACTCAGCTCGTCATCTGGATATAGAGTTACCCCCAACCAACCAGTCATGCGCCAGTCAAATACGACCGGACCTGCAGCGGACTGTGGCTGTAAGCCGGGGGAACGAGTCACCTGGTTGTCCGTTGTCAGTGGGGCAGTGGGGGAACCAGACCTACTCTCTTGCCTCTGGCTGGCCACCCGAAAAACCAGCACTCACTCGACTAACTGCCGACAACAGGGCTCGAACCTGTCGACCTATGGGTAGGCTGATCATTATGTTACGACGGACCCGACCGTGTTGGGTTTCAGTCGGCGCGTAAGACCATTCGGCCAATCTCCCGTCGACTGGAAGTCGACAAAAGGTTCAGCAATGATTAGCCTGGTGGCTGATCGTGCCCCAACAACTCTATATATAGAGGCGTGTTCGTAACACTAGCTTAGGTATAAACAGGATTAGGGATGCTGCCGACGACTAGGAAGGGCGGATATAGCCTTTACGTAGACCGGTCTCGATGTATTCCTTGAGGATCTGCAATTCCTTCTCCGAGAGGGAGTAAAGGGGTCCGAACTTCGGGGTAGTATCTGGTATTAAAGGGATTTCGTGATCCCATAGCTGATAGTCTAGTAGGGCGTCTTCTTATTTCTCTATAAAGAGATCTTTAAACTTCCCGTATTCCTTCGGAATTAGGTCTAGGGGGTTTATAGGTCGTATTACGTTTATCTGTCTTAGATCGTAGTATATGCGTTCTCGGGGTTCTTAGGGTTTCTCTAGGGTTGTTATGGGTTTCCGGATGGTCTAGCAGACCCGTCGGACTTCGGTAGGTTGTTCGTTAGTCACCTCCACTCCTTAGGGGGTGATCTTAACCTAGGCGATGCCCGTAGGGTTGCCCTTCTTAACCTCCTTCCTAAGAGTCGTTTTGGAGATCTTACTAATTTGCATCGGCGCACTCCGGAGGATTCTTCTAGGTACTAGCACCGCTATTATACCAAACAGCTGCCGTGCCTCTTCTTTTTCTCGTGACTTGAATTTGACTTCCCCAGTGTCCCAATCGATGTCGGGCTTCCACTTCCTCAACCAGGGTCGTCCTAGGATGATGTCATATCCTAGGATCTGCGTAATGTCTAGACAGATACGCTCGCGGTACTTCCCTCGGGACAGCACGAGTCCTTAAGTTTCTATAAGGATGACTCCGTCGCCGTAAGCGCTAGGGGAGCCGTCCACTATAATGAGTTCGTACGGGTGTTCTTTCTCTCGGTAGTTAATGTGGTTTTTTTCCACGAATCGTGGAGAGATATGGTTACCACCGTCTCCCGAGTCGATGAGAACTCGTGCTTTCCGGCCGTTTGCTAGCATGTTAACGACTAGGTGTTCGGCGTATTCGGCTTGTGGTTCTTGTTCGTCGTCGGAGGTCGATGGTGCGTGTGTATTAGGTCCATTAGAGTTGCCGGTCGTGGTTACGGTGATCCTTAGGGGCGCTGGATGCTGCGCCTCCACCCGCCCCTAGGTAGGAGGCTTCTTTAGTTTTTTGCCTGGGGCCAGTAGCCATGGGATTCCTTGGCTTCCCGATAAGTCGAGCAGTCGTCGCTACTGCAGTCGGCCCAATGTTAGCGTTCGTAGGTGTCCTCTATTTCCGAGACGTCGTGAACCACAGCGGTTCGCCGGATTGGCCTTTGTCCCCCTTTACATTCGCGAGCGTAGTGACCCTTCTTGCCGCAGCGCAGGCAGAGGTCTTCCTTCCGACGACGGTCTCTTTCAGCCTGGGAAATAGGTTCCTGCCTCCGAGCGTTGTCCAGGTCCATTGGTTCCCCTAGGGGTAGTGTGTTCCGGGCTTGTCCTGAGTTGGCGAGAGGTCGAGCGAAGCGGCCTGTTTCCCTGAGTCGGTCGTAGAGGCGGGTGTCCAACTGGATGGCGGTGCGAATTACTTCCTAGTAGGTACCAGGCAGCTTGGTGCGAGCGAACTCGTCCTTGATGTGATCTTTGAGGCCTTTATAGTATAGCATCTTAAGGACCTCCTCCGGCCAGCGGAGCCGGGAGGCGTAGAGGCGGAATTAGGTTGTGTAGGCGGCTGCGGATCTAGTCTACTTAAGGTGTTAGATTTGATGAGCTGCGTCCTGGTACTAGTCCTTGTCTTCGAAGGTTTCTCGGATGGCTTTAGCGAAGTTCTCGAAGTTGTTGAAGATCTTGGTGGTTTCCTCATGCGGTTCCTGGGTACTGAAGTCTTCTTAGTATGGTTCGAACCATCTGGCGGCATTGCCTCGTAGGTATAACCCGGCGAAGAAGATTTTCTGGGCCGGGGTCTGAAACGTGTTCCCGAATAGGTGGAAGTACGTTTAGAGTTGTCTAAGGAATTCGTCCAGTTTTCCTCGGGTGCCATCGAAGGTGTCTGGTTCCTTGACTTTGAACTTGGGGGTCGGCTGTGGTGCGGGGTCCGTGACTGTCGTACTCGGGCGGTTGTTCTAGCTCTAGTAGATAGTAAAGGCTTGTCCCCGAGTAAAGTACTCAAGGAGGACTTGACCGCATGCGTCGGACGCTTGGTCAGGGATGACTGGTTCGTTAGTGTTCTAGGCGAATGAGGTGACGCCCGCGGAGTATGCTTAAGAGATGAGTCGTCGAGTCGTCAGATCAGGTTGTCCCGGGATAATTGGTCGGATGTTCCCGATCTGTGCTCCTTCGTCGGGAAGATGTTGGAGGAGCTCCGTCTAATAGTCGGAGACCTCTATAGGGTTAGTATCGGGGTTAGGAGTCATGTTGTTTTGCCTTCGGTACCTATAAGGTGGTGGTTAAAGTGTTAAAGTGTTACGCGAGGCCTCTCGTCCGGGTAGGTTTGTCGAGTCGGGTCCTAGGGGTCGAGGCGGGTCGCGTCACGGGGTTCGCTACCGCTATCGGGATGTCGCTGAACTGTTCAGAGGATAGCAGCCGTAGCCAGGCAGGGAAGGCAAGCAGGGAGTAGGGTTTAAAGATTATAATTAACTACGAGGGTCCTATCTACTGCAAAGGAGTATTGACTATATACATAGGGAATTCAGGTCGTGACCGTGGTTCGTGACCGTGTGGTCTGGGAGGTCAGGTTTGATGGTTAGGCCTTAGCGTCCTGACCGTGTTGCGGCTGCTAAGTCATCAGCGTGGTTAGAGGCGGTGGATCGCAAGGACCTCCTCCGCGCCTCTTAACCCCGTTTCCTACTTCCTGCAGCTGCGCCGTAATACTAAGCTTCGGAGTCGCTTAGTAGGTTAGTAGAAACCGAAGGGTTTACCTTAAAGAGATAAGAGGAGGATAGCAGTACAAAGAGGGAAGTATTACGTAATAGCGCGGCGCGTAATGAGCTTGTTACCTCTAAATTAATAGGGTTTAAATTGGAACTTTAAGTTAACCACGAAGGGTCAAATGTCTAGCTAAAGAAGCGTGACTATATACTACTAGGAAAGCTATAACAATCTAGTAGAGCCCTTACGAGCTAGGCTTATATAGGCTCGTAAGAGAGCCTATTTTCTAAGGGCTCGCTAAGCCCTTCGCTCGAGGGCTCGCTGTGGGGTGCACGTGACTAGGGCGCCTAGGCCCTTTCTCGCCCGAAGCGGGGTAAGCGGAGATCCTTCTTTCCCGCCTCCTAGGCTTCCTTCCCTTCTAGCTGCTTTGTTACTTAGTGCTCTTCCTGACCCTTGTGTCTTCCTATCTATACGGACTGAGGTTCGTAACACTACCTCCCCCCTTAAGGATCTTCGGCCCGAAGATTTGTCCGTTGGGTTATATTTTGTCTCCCGTTCCTCCTGCCCTTTCTTCTCCTGTAAGTTCTCGTTATGCCTCCTAAGAAGCGTTCTTTTACTGAGACTCTGGATGGGTATTCGCCTCGCCCTTATCGGACTACCCTTCGTCGGAAAGAGTTGTTGCGGCAGGTTCTACGTAACGGAGTAGAGATGATCCCTTGTACTAATTGCTTGGAGCACCGGACTGCTTGTATTGCTTTGGAGGATAATCCTTCTGAGTGCGGTGCTTGTTTACAGGGGCGTCGCTCGGGGTGTGATGTTGCGGAGTCTAGTGGCTCTGGATGTAAGTGGCTATCCCTATCTTTTCTCGATTCTGTTTGACCTTCCTTAGTGGAGAAGCTTGATCGTGCCTGTGAGCGGGTTGCTGCTGAGGCGGATGCTGCTTTAGCAAAGTTTCTGCGGTTACAGAAACAGCAGCGGTTCTTGAAGGAACGCCGTTCGCGTATGATTCGTGAGGGCTTCGAGAATCTTGCCGCACTGGAGGCTGCGGAGGACGCAGAGGCCGCGGTAGTCGGGGGTCCTGTTGACCCTGAAAATACCGAATCTTCGCGATCGATAAAGCGCTTGCGTGGCGAGGCCTTAGCTGACGCTTCCGTGGGTCCTGCTGGGTCCCCTGGGGCTGGCTCTGCTGTGCCACCCGCGAATTCCGAGTTGGTTGATCAGGCGCGGCAGTCTCCGTTCCCTGATTTCGATTTCGGATCCTTCGTGTTTGATGAGGCCGCGGTGTCGGCCGATCCGGGTTTTGGCGATGGAAGCTTTCAATCAGGTCTTTGCATCCTTCGCAATTTTCCGGTGGTTCCTAGGTATGGTCCCAGTCTCCTTCCCATTGTAGGAGGTATCTGAATTGACTATCAACGTAGCCGCTGTCTAGGATCTTTTCTACGATCCATTCTTTGTTCTCGTCGGCGTCTGGGTTCTCTGGTACCATTTCTTCAGTTTGCTGGATGATCGTTGTGAGGGCTTGCACCCGGTGCACTCGCGGAAATGCATTGGCATACTTCTACAAGAAGACTAAGCTAAGGAGAAAGGAAATAATAAGCGTAGGAAGGTATTATATACCGAAGTAGTTGATCCGTGCGCCCTTTGAGTTATTAGGTGTTGACTTATAATTGTTAACTCATCGCCGCAGGGATCTTCCAAGGCACTTAACGGTCTAGACCGTTATATTACCCCCCTCTTCTCGGGCTTGAAGGTAGGACTTGAGCGCGTCCGTTTCTTGAAGTGCCGACGCTGGCTCCTAAGTTAGTCTTGCATATCCTTTCCACTTAACGTGGTATTGCTTCTGGGGCCTTCGTTGGCCGCGCTTTCGTTTCATCCTTTCTCCATGAATTGCCTTAACTATCCACCATTCGTGTCCATCATCTAATATTAGCGGCGGCTAGTAGTCGTCCTGTTCTTAACTCGGCAGAGGGTCTATTCCAGCAGGACGTAGGAGGTCAACATTAAAGACGTTGTGTATACTACTTAGCACATCCAGTCGATAGCTGTAGGGACCAACTACTTCAGTAACTATAAACTTTACTAAGCGGTCATCTAACTTCCGGCTTGGGCGGTCTGTCTTAATATTCTTTATGCTCAGCCAGACCTTATCTCCCACTTTGTACGCAGGTGATAGGTTCCGGTGTCGATTCGCTTAGGCCTCCTAATCCTGTTGCGCGTTTGCCATCGATGCTTCTACCTATTCGGTGATTTTCTTGATCTTCGTAACAATCGCTTCTCCCTTCTGGATGGGCGACGTCGGATTCTGCATGGGCTGTGGATCTTCGAATAGCTGTAGCGGCTCGAGATGGTATCTATGAGAGAGGAAGAAGGGACTAACGCCCGTTGATGAGGATTCGTGACCATTAATCGCGAGCTCGACTGCTGGTAACCAATCGACCCAGTTGTTCTGCGCTTGATTGGTTATTCGACGAAGTTTTTTCTCGACTTCAGTATTAGCGCGCTCTGTCGATCCATCTGTCTCCGGGTGGTACGCTGTCGATATGCGCCTCTCGATCTTGAGTAGTTGGCAGACTCTTTTCCATAGTTGGCCAACGAATTGACTACCTCGATCAGAGACGATTGCTACTGGGACTCTATGATAGCGGTAGAAGCGCTTAATAAATAGATTAGCGATTGTCTCAGCTTCGGTATCCTTGCAGCCCTCAAGAATAACTCCCTTCCCCAGACGATCGGTGATTACCATAAGCATTTGACATTCTTGGCTCTCAGGTAGCGGGCCAATAAAATCAATCGAGATCTCTCTCCACTGACGATTTAGTACAGGTAACGGCCGCAATAGTCCTTGCTTACGATCTCTCCAGACTCTTGTCCTTCCACAAACGTCGCAGTTCCGCACGAATCTTCGTACGTCTAATACGAAGTTTGGCCAGAAGAATTGCCTAGCGACGAGGGCTATCGTCCCGTTACGTCCAGGATGAGCCGTCATAGTCGAATCATGAAGTGTTTGAATTAACTTAGTCCTCAGTGGCTCGTAATTCGGCACCCAGCGCCTGCTGCGGAATAGTAGCTCTCCTTGGCCATTCAGAGAGCAATCAGCGACTAAGAGCTTGACTGGCTCTTCTAAGTCGTTTAGTAATGTCCTTTTATCTTCTCTTACTGCCGTTACTAGGCGTTCTTGATCCGGGTCCGCTAATTTAGCCTCTTGCCAGAGTTGTCGCAAATGATCCTCAATTAGCTCTGTTTGCTGCGTGTCTATCGGTTCATATGCTTCTCTCTTAGTTCTTTCTTGTCGTCTTGTCTGTACTAGTACTGCGAGCACTCTCCAATAGTTGGCTTGGATCTTGTCAGGGCTGAGGAGCTGTGTAATGCGATGTTACAACCTCTCATCATCTTGGGACACTAGTAGGTCTTGATCTCTTCTTGTGAGTGCATCCGGTTGTGCTCCTAGCTTGCCAGGTCGGTAGGCAATGGTAAAGTTGAACCTGCTCAGAATGAGCTGCCATCGCATTTGTCTCTCAGACAGTCGTCGAGCTGTAGTAAAGTACTCGAGGTTCTTATGATCTGTAATGATCTTGAATTCCTTAACGCTGCGTAGTTCCGCATCCCATTGCTGAAGGCATTTGATAATTGCGAGAAGTTCCTTATCGTAGATCTCATAGTTGCATTCTGCTAGTACATTCTTCTTTGAGAAGTAGGCAACTGGTCGGAGTACTCCATCGTCATCGTATTGAGATAGGATACCTCCAGTACAGTACCCAGAGGAGTCAGTTTCGAGGATTGTCTTCCGATCCGGGTCAAATTAGGCGAGAACTGGTGCTGTGATAAAGGCCCTCTTTAATTTCTTAAAGGCTGCCTCTGCTTCTTAAGTCCAGTTGAATTGATTGCCCTTCCTTGTGAGTACGCGTAGGGGAGCCGTGATCTGTGAGTACCTATCGATAAAGCGACGGTAGAAGTTTGCGAAACCAAGGAATCCAAGTACTCCTTTAACCGTTATTGGCGCTTCCCATTCTTGAATAGCCTTAATCTTTATAGGATCCATGCGGATGCCCTTGCCTGCTTCAATGATAAATCCAAGGTACTTGGTTGACTGAACCTCGAATTCGCATTTATCGATATCGAGCTGAAGCCCTGCTGCTTGAAGCTTCTCAAGCACTTGAGTAACATGTTTCCGGTGCTACGAGCGAGATCCTTCGGTGAAAATTAGAATATCATCAACGTAGGCTGATACGAAGTCGTCAAGAAACTCCTAGAGTGTCCAGTTGATGTACCGTTGGAAGGTGCTTGGGGCATTGGCGAGTCCAAATGGGGTAACAAGCCATTCAAATAGTCCAAAACGTATTCGAAATGCTGTAAGCCATTCGTCTCCTAGCTTGATTCGGATCTTATTAAACGCTGCAATAACATCAAGTTTGGTAAACCAGCGTGCCTTGCTAATTCTGTTGAGAGTCTCCTGGATAAGGGGTAATGGGTAACGGTCCTTTCGGGTAAGCTAATTAAGTGCACGATAGTCACAGCAGAATCGTAGGCCTCCTCCTGGTTTTCGTACAAATAGGACAGGAGCGGCTGCAGGCGAATTGCTTACACGGATAAATCCCTTATCAAGATATTCCGTAAGGGTCTTCCGGAGGACTAATAGCTCATCTCTTGACATGTTATATAGGGGTCCCCATAGTGCCTGTAGTGTCTTGCCGTTCTCATCCTTTTCAAGCTCGATTGCGTGATCAATTCCAGGCCGGTGGGGTGTTAGCCTGTTAGCCTCTGTTCGGTTAAATGCGGGTAGAAATCTCTCTAGCCAAGGTGGTAACTTAGTGCTTAGGTTGGTATGTTTCTTCTCTGCAAGAGCCTTATTAATATCCGCTAAGCTTGCAGAGAATACTTGAACTCCTGGTCGTTTTCTCTGGGTGAGGTAATAAAATGCAACTGCTCCAATTCTCCGGTAGTTAGGCGTTTGTGTCTCCTTCTGATTATAGATTGTAAGGCCAGAATCCTTAAAGCGGAGTGTCTGTTATTTAGCGTCTAGTACCGCTTTCTCCTTCTCTAGCCAGGGCAGACCTAGGATAATGCTATACCCTTTAATCTTTGGGGCAACATGAAAGTACGCCTGTTTTGTTTGGTGTCCACCAACATCGAGCTCGGCGACAGCTACTTCGGTAATCCAGGAGTCGGTTATTGCGTCCACTGACTGGATTTGTCTTGGTTCGATTGAGATACGCTGGAGCTTATGCTTGCGTGCAAATTGAGCATCAATAAAGCCGTAGGAGAGGCAACCTGAGTCAATAAGAGTTTGTGCAGAGACAACTCTATTGATAAGTGTAGAAACTAGAAAAGGTGCCTTCTCCATATGCTTCTTCTCGAACTGCTTCTAATCTGCTTGAAGCTTACTATTAGCTGGTTGATAGCCAGCTTCTAGCTTGCTTTGCTCCTTCTGCTCCTGACGGCGATTTTGGTCAGGAGCTACTCTTTTCCCGAGTCCTGATTATCGTTCTCCTCATCCTCAAGCTGGGGGCTAAGATAGGCTTCGCCTGTCTCGTAGGGTTGGCTTGAGTAGGGCGGCGGGCAGGGGCATAAGGGCATGCCTGCCACCAATGTCCGGAGCCACCGCAGCGTGTACAGAGCCTATTTTGACGGCGTCGGTTGATTTCCTCTTGGGTCACCCACCTCGCTCTTCTCGGCTGAGTTGTAGCAGCTTGGGCGGGTGGCGATGGCTGCCAGTCCATTTCATTTGGATCCGCTTTTGGCTGAGCATCTTGAGGAGTTGTTGTCCTCCAGGTCTGTGAGGCCTGCCACTTAAGGCGTTCCTGGCTTATCTGTTTCTGGAGCTTCTGGCCTGTTCGAGTCTGGTAGGCGTGGAGACGATCGTCTACTTCCTTTAACGTGTTGCAGTAGCTTTCGAAGCTGCCGCTTGCTGGGACCGTAATCATTGCGCGTGCAAGCTCGTCTCCGAGGATTCGGTCCAGCGACATCTTCTTGGCACTGTCAGGCCAGTCTGCTCCGCCTGCTTCGATTAGGAGGCTTTGCCATTCCATATAGGCTTCGATAAATGGCCTTCTCCCTTGACGTAGCGAATCCAATCTTCGTTGAGCTCGTTCTTTGGCTTGAGGGTCCTGGAAGACGAGTTGCATTTGCTGGAAGAAGGTGTCTGCGTATGCTTGGTCTGGAGTCCCGAATTGGCGTGTCCACGCGTCCATTCTCTTAAGTGCCTTACCTCGAAGGCAAGCGGCTAATGCCCAGAATTTAACAAATTCAGTGCACTGGTGGTAGTCAACTCGGATTTTTACTTGAGCTTGCTGTAGCCAGGCCTCAAGCTTTTCGGGTTCGCCGTAGTACTCTTGGAGCTGGGGTAGGGCTTTGCCGGGCTTTGCTCCATTAGTGATACGCTTCTGTTCTTCTTCGCGAACTTGTCGCAGCTCTTCTTCATGCTTCAGCTGTAAGAGGCGGAGTTCCTCTTGCTGTTGCTTCTCCTTCTGTTCCATGTATTGGAAGAACCACTGTGGGGGTGCTTCTGGTGGTGCTTTGTCGTTTTCCATTGTTGCTTCGTTAGGTTTTCTCCTGGTTGTCTTCTTGGTTGTCTTCTTAGTTGTCTTCTTGGTTGTCTTCTTGGTTGTCTTCTTGGTTATCTTCTTGGTTGTCTTCTTGGTTGTCTTCTTGGTTGTCTTCTTGGTTATCTTCTTGGTTGTCTTCTTGGTTGTCTTCTTGGTTGTCTTCTTGGTTATCTTCTTGATTGTCTTGGGTGTCTTGGGTGTCTTAGGTGTCTTAGGTGTCTTCTTGGTTGCTTATTGTGGGGAGGAATGCCGGTGCTCGCGTGGGAGCCTTGGCGCGAAGAGGAGGTGTTGAGCTTAGTCTAATGTGAGGGCTTGCACCCGGTGCACTCGCGGAAATGCATTGGCATACTTCTACAAGAAGACTAAGCTAAGGAGAAAGGAAATAATAAGCGTAGGAAGGTATTATATACCGAAGTAGTTGATCCGTGCGCCCTTTGAGTCATTAGGTGTTGACTCATAATTGTTAACTCATCGCCGCAGGGATCTTCCAAGGCACTTAACGGTCTAGACCGTCACACCAGCCCCCCGAGACGCCCAAACACCAGAATACCTAGAAGGCGACATTCAACCAGAAGACGCACAAGAATGGGATGTTGAAAAAATCCTAGACAGCAAATAGGATCCCGACGGTCAGATCAAATACCTCGTCAAATGGGAAAACTACGACGACGCGGAAAACACCTAGGAACCCTTACCAAACCTCAATTGCCCAGAACTTCTCGCGGACTTCCACCAACAAAACCCAGATCGCCCAGCCCCAGAGCATCCTCCCAGGACGCGAAACCAGGGGGAGGCGTTAGAGACACCTAAAACTGATCCA
This sequence comes from Neofusicoccum laricinum, assembly GCA_029906385.1. Lineage (NCBI taxonomy): Eukaryota > Fungi > Ascomycota > Dothideomycetes > Botryosphaeriales > Botryosphaeriaceae > Neofusicoccum > Neofusicoccum laricinum. Next base: position 3,170,007 of record CP123720.1, on the reverse strand, counting down.
CAGGCGCCTAGAGAGGAACGACGCCCGTTACGTCGCCAGACCCGCCAACTAAACGCGACGCAGCCCCCTCGTCACCAGACTCCGAAGGGACATCCTGAGGAGAACGCCCCTCCCGTGCCGCTGCCTCTCGCTCCAAGCGCTCCTCTTCCTCCAGGGAAGCCATCTCCCGGGCAAACAACGTGGCATTCCGCTGCTCCACATGACGCAGTAGTCGACGAATCTGGCGCTCCTTCCGTTGAGCATCCCGGAATCGACGAGCTGCTGCCTGGGCCTCCCGGGCCGCACGTGACGCAGCCTCAGCCGCGCGATCCGCCGCCTTGGCAGCAGCATCTGCTCCCTCTTCCTCGGCCACCACCTGGCTCTCGGCCTGCTCCAAACGCTGAAGCAAATCTGCGCGAGCGCGATCCAAACGACGAACTACCAAGATTAGACCAAGTAGCCAGGGGGAGCGAGCAAGGGAGAAACTCACACTCGGAATCCAAAGGACTCGCCATCGCCTCACAAGAGGTACGACCCACGGTAGCACAACAAGAACAAGCGTCGTAGAAAGTGGCAACAATACAAGAGGAACCCTCTCGCTTCTGACAACGCCGGCAAGGAACGTCAGCAGGACGACCCCAAGTCTCGATGCGATGGGCCTGGTTCCGACGGCGAAGGGTGCGGGCAGACGACATCGCGGAAAAATGAGGAAGACCAACAAGTAGGCAGGACAACGCACCTTATATAAGCTTTCGGGCCGAAAGCTGTCTAGGAGGGGGATAGTGTTACGGCGCAGCTGTAGGAAGTGGGAAACGGGGTTAAGAGGCGCGGAGGAGGTCCTTACGATCCACCGCCTCTGACCACGCTGATGACTCAGCAGCCGCAACACGGTCAGGACGCCAAGGCCTGACCATCAAACCTGACCTCCCAGACCACACGGTCACGAACCACGGTCACGACCTGAATTCCCTATGTATATAGTCAACACTCCTTTGCAGTAGATAGGACCCTCGTGGTTAATTACAATCTTTAAACCCTACTCCCTGCTTGCCTTCCCTGCCTGGCTACGGCTGCTATCCTCTAAACAGTTCAGCGACATCCCGATAGCGGTAGCGAACCCCGTGACGCGACCCGCCTCGACCCCCAGGACCCGACTCGACAAACCTACCCGGACGAGAGGCCTCGCGTAACAATCAAGCTGAAGGAGTATAAGGAGTAGAAGCGATCTCTTAATGATCTTTTAGACCTTATTGAAGACTCTGTAGCCTCCTATCTTCTTCTAGTCCTTCGCGGAGCCGAGTCCTCCTCTCCCTATCACTACCTGAAGGTCCTGAAGCAGCATATCGCTCCTTCAGATTTCCTCACGCGCCAGACCCTCGTTCTACAACTCGACGAGTTGAGGAAGCCTCCCAAGCGTCAGAATATTCTCAAGTGGCTTTCAGAGTGGGAGAATCTCGCTCGTAGAGCGAAGGTCCATGGGTTACCTCATGTGGACGGCAACGATGGTGCTATTGCATTCCTTACTGCATTATCGCACGTCGATTCAGAGTTCACTGTTGGCCTCATGACCGAGATTCAGAGGAACCCTACCAAGGTCCTTGAGATTACCTACCTGACGGAGCACTATCGTCAACGCTACCGTACCCTTGCATTAGTAGAAGGGAAGTCTGTTTCAGCTTTTGCTGCTACCTTTCGTGGCGGAGAGCAAGGCAAGACAACTCCAAAGTGTCAATATAGTGCCACTCATTGGTACCATGAATGCCCTTACCTCAACAAGGACGCACGTCCTTCAGATTGGGTACCAAGCAAGGAAGCACAAGCAAAGGTTGCCAAGGCATTGAAGAATCCTCGCATCAAGGCAACAGTGGAAGCGGCTATTTTACGGCACAATCCAACTCAGTCCAATGCGAGCAAGGATCCAAAGCAGGCCTCAACCGCTGAGGATATCGGGCAGGACTCATCTGATGGCTCGAGGCACTCTTTAGCCACTGTTATCAGAACAGCTTTCTCAAGTAAGAGCAGGGTTGCAGCCACCACTCTTGAGCAGTCATGGATTCTCGATTCAGGCTCGTCTCATCATGTATGCAATCGTCACATGGAGCATCGCTTCACGAAGACTCGCGATGCTACTCTAAAGGACACCATTACAAGCGGCAATGTCACGCTTCCAGTCACCTCTTTCAGCGACGTCACGGTTAATGCCATGGGACCACAGGGAATCAAGCCTCTGATATTAAGAGATGTTGCTTACGTCCCTACCTTCATGGCCAACCTCATTTCAATTACCAGAGCCAAACGCAAGGGCCTGGACATGGACACGTACCATATGCACCTCCACCGCAAGGGTAGGACGGTCTATCGCTTCGTGATCTATCAGGATCTGTTCTTCATTGAGATCAACAAGACAGATCATCCCCAGCAGGATTCAGGCAGTATCAAGGCGGGGGTAGCTATTCGTACGCTTCCTGCAGAAACACTGCATACCATTTTTGCTCATGCTGGCAAAGACGCCATTCAAGCCCTTCCAGAGGCAACGGACGGTATCATGATCCAGGAGGACACTTCATTGCCTCAGCATTGTGACACCTGCGCTCTGACCAAGGCACACCAATTGGTTTCACGCTCTCCCGCACATAAGGAGTCAAGCAGCAAACCATTCTTTCGAGCATCAGTCGATATGATCAGCATGATCCAGGCCTTCAACGGTGATCAGTATATCACGCATCTGGAGTGTACTGAGATCAACTTCACGTTGGCCAAGACACATGCGCTCAAATCAGAAATGCCAGATATCATTCTGGACTTCTTGCAACTTCTCAAAGTTCGCTTTGATTGCCAAGCGGCCTTCCTACGCTCTGACGGCGAGAAATCGCTTGGTCATGCATTTAGTCAGGAGCTCAGAAGACGGGGCATTACTTGGGAGACATCATCACCGTACACACCTCAGCAAAACGGAAACTCTGAGCAGTCAGGCCATCTCATCATTCTCAAGGCAAGAGCTTTGCGAGTGGGCGCCAACCTACCAGATCGCCTGTGGCCTGAGACTGTCCAAGCGGCAGTATATATCTTCAATCGTACCCCTTCCCGCCGGCTTGGCTGGAGGACTCCATTTGAGTTACTCTATGGGAAGAAGCCCAATGTCTCGCATCTACGTGTGTATGGCTGCAAAGCATATGCACTGGATAAGCATATACCTCGCTCTGAGAAGCTTAAGGAACGTGCTCTTGTGGGCTACCTTGTGGGATACGATTCCACGAATATTTACCGCATCTGGTTTCCTCCAGAGGACAGAATCATTCGCACACGGGACGTTACCTTTGAAGAGAACTCAAGGTACTCCCCTGACGACAACGAGCACCATAACGAAGTGCCAGAAGCAGAAGAAGAGCCTCACACGCTGGAACGGCCAAGAATTCACCTATCCAACTCAGACACTGAAGACTCAGAGCTTGAAGACGTCACAACTCCTGACACAAGCGAATCTGAAGGTGAGGGGGTGGGTGCAGACCCTACTGAAGGTCAAATGCCCACTCCAATGCCCACTGAGGACTCATGTGACTCCTCAACGCCACCAAACGACGAGTCTCCAGGGCCAGAAAACCCTCAAGACTCAGGGGGTGATTCACAACTACCACAACGGCGTCTTCTACCTGCACAATACGACACCGATCCTCTCGCTACAGCCGAAGTTGGCAATAGGGCACCAAGAGCTGATATGATTTCAGGGTATTTAACACCTGAGAATATCATTCAAGGCCCCAGAACACGCCATCAACGCAGGGCTCAAGCAGCAGTGATTGAAAACAACAACTGGGACGACCAATCCTACCTCAAAGCCTTTGTGGCAGGCCTCTCTATGAGAGAACCAATGCCGAAGATCCACAAGGACCAACTGCCGCCACCACCAAGCAATCATTCAGAGCTCATGACGCATCCCTTCAAGGATCAGTTCATGGAGGCTATGGATGAGGCTCTCAAGAAGAACGAGCATCAGGAGGTATGGAGAAGAGTGCCCATTCTCAATGCGAGAAAAGTAGGGAAGCAAGTCATCCCTCTTACCTGGGTCTACACCTACAAATTCGATGAGAAAGGCAATCTCATCAAGTTCAAAGCGCGCATCTGTGTTAGAGGTGACCTTCAGCATACCTACCAGGACACGTACGCCGCTACTCTTGCCTTTAAGATCTTTCGTTTCTTGCTGGCAATCATTTGTGCATTTGACCTCGAGATGCGTCAGTACGACGTTGTCAATGCATTCCCTCATGTACCGTTGGATGAGGAAGTCTACTGCAGTCCGCCTGAGGGTATGAACGTTGCCTCTGGACTCGTACTTCTTCTCCTCCGTGCCCTCTATGGTCTTAAGCAGTCGCCCGCATTATGGCAGAAACACTTCTGTAAGACGCTTAAGAGCCTAGGACTACGCCCTATTAGAGATGCTCTATGTCTCTATTTCAACGACTATTTGCTGGTTTTCTTCTTTGTGGACGATGTTATTGTTGCTTTCAAGAAAAAGACGAAGAATACGCCAATGCATTCCAGGAGAAGCTCTTCAAGGTGTACGAGATGCGAGCAATGGGAGAAGTCCAGTGGTTCCTTGCTATAAGAATCGTCCGGGACCGTGAGAAGCGTCAATTATGGCTATCTCAGGAGTCCTACATCAATGGACTGATCAGCAAGTACGGCGTCAAAGATCACTCTTTCGCGAGAACCCCTTTTCCTGCAGACGAGGATATCAGATCCAACGAGGACTTCGCAACAGCACAGGATATCTATGCCTACCAAAGCATGATAGGCTCCATCAACTTCGCTGCTGTCTGTACGAGACCTGATATTGCCTTTGCCTCTACGCGGCTGTCAGAGTATCTTCGCAACCCATCTGAGCATCACATCTATCTGGCCAAGCGTGTTCTATCTTACCTAGCTGGAACCAAGCATCACAGCATCTGCTACCAAGGGAACAGCTCTGATGAGAAGAACATCTTCACAATCAGCAGTGACGCGTCATATGCCAATGACGTTGAGACCAGGCGAAGTCACCAAGGATCATTATACATGTTATATGACTCCCCCATTGATTGGCGTGCAACCAAGCAGCCAACAGTCACCACATCTACCACAGAAGCAGAGCTTCTCGCCCTTTCAGAGACGGCAAAGCAATGCTATTGGTGGAGACGCCTTTTCAAGCAAGTGGACTACAATCCGGGTCATCTCATTGAAGTTCAATGTGACAACAAGCAGACTCTCCGCCTCATGGAAGAGAATGTGGAAAAATTGGCCACTAAGCTCCGCCATGTGGACATTCACAGTCACTGGTTGCGTCAGGAGGCTCAAGCAGGCAAAATCCACTTTAGATGGACCCCTACTGCCCGCATGTTCGCTGACGGGCTGACTAAGCCGCTATCCAAGCAAAAGTACAGGATCTTTGTTGCGCAGCTCGGCCTTCTACCTGTACCAACGTGATGGTGGAAGTCTTCTTTTCTTAAGTCTTTTTACAGTTTCGTTATTATTTGACAACGATGCTTACCCCTACGCATCAGTTGGAGGCAATAATGCAGCACTCATCATATTGCCATTTGAATATCTACAAAGCGAGATCGCAACACTCGCAGGCGTTGGGTATGCGTTTTTCGTTTTTCCGTGTTGGTAGACAACACCATACAGTCATTATCGTGGACTGCCTAATCAGGCACAGCGTTGATTTATCACTCCACGAAGGGGGTGTGTTGGAAATCACGTGTACATTCGTTACTAGATTAGGTATAGCTTTGAGCTTGAGTATAAGGCGGGCACCTCTCCTACCCCCCTCACCAACTCATGCCAAGAATCGTACTACATTCTGCACCGTACCAATTTTCAACACTTCTACTGTGTGGGATGGTAGCCTAGTTTTATGCAGCCTTGGACTAGGTTGCTTATTCTATTGCTATCCCATTCCCAGATAAGTCTAAGGACACGGAAGTTAATATTATCCAGTCCTGGAGCTTTCTTTGTTGATTGTAAGAATAGCGCTTGTCTAATATCTTCTTGGGAGATAGATATAGGCGGGGTATTATAGCTAGTAAGATCCGTATCCTGTTGGTCCTGGTAGGGAAAGGCTTACTATAGGAATATAGATTCTTTCTCTCTTACATCTATTACTACCCTCTGAGTCTCCCCCTCTCCTATTACTAGGGCTGGGGTATATGAGGGTGTGTTTGTCTTTATATAGCTAAGTGCCTTCCAGCACCTATTAATACTCGTTTGTGATGGAGAGATATCGTCCTCTATTCCTTCTAGAAATCTTATCCAGGTCTCTCGTTTTTCCTTCCGGATAAGCGTGTAGTAACTGTTCCGCGAGGGGCGGTATTCGGAATAGCTAATATAGCCTCGCCGCATAGCTCTTCGAGCATGGCTAAAGTGGCTCCTCCCTCTTTTAATAGCAGGTGTCCACCACTTTTTTAAGTAAGGAGTTAGCCTTGTCTTCGGTGCGTAGGTGTTGAGCGTTTGCGTTATTGTTTTCTGGATCCAGTAGGTCTCCTTCTCAAGCGCTTGTGTAGTATCTAGCGCTGGTTGTGGATTCGCCGTGGTCTGTTGTTGCCAGGATAGCCGTGTTTTATCTAGAAGCTCTGTGTCGGCTAGTAGCTTCTTAATATTCCACTTCTCAATTTCGGCCGTAGGTTGACTTTGATGTGGTGTATCCCATTCGAATAGGATAACCTCATGATCGGATGGCGTGCTAAGGTCCTCCTCAATCGCCCAGTTATCTAAAAGTGTGACGGTTTAGACCGTTAAGTGCCTTGGATGGATCCTACGGCGAGACCTTGGGTTGAGAAGACCCTGAAGCTTAGTGAAGCTCAACAAGAAAACCCTGCAACTCGCTACCAATAAAAGGGACTCTGGAGAGATATATAAGCAGCGCTATCTTACTTAAACCTTTCTTTCTTTTCTCTTCAGCTTAGTCTTCTCGTAGATAGAATGCCACTGTATTTCCGCGAGTGTACCGGATACAAGCCATCACAAAAAGCCCCATATCTGCTGTTGATAGAGTGAGGTCTATAATAGATTTAGAGCCGTTTTCCAATCTAGTAGCCTGATCGGTATTATTAAGAACTAATTGATAGTCCTCTATTAACTTTTCAAGGACTAGGTGATTTGTTGAGGTAGCTTTCCACGGGTCCCAGTATCCTCGTGAGTTGAGATCGCCTGCTAGGATAGTCCTCGTACTTATAATCTGGTCCCAGCAGACTGAATCAATAGTATACCCCTGAGCAGTCTTTCTGTTGTAGATGTTCAGCAGTCGGGTTCTCCGGGTGCGCTTATTTTCCCAGATATCAAAGCACTGAATATTAGAGTGTTTAATAAGGTCCGTTCTATCTTCAACCGTAATTGAGTTTAGTACGTCCTTACGAAACGCTATAAGTACTCGTATCTCGCTCTGTTGGTCGTTGTTTATCTCTGGCCACCGGATCTGGAAGGCCGGGTGGGAGATAGTATTGACGCGCCCTATATAGGGTTCTTGTAGACAGACTAGGGTAGCGTTTCTTTGAATTGCTGTTTTAAATGCTGCTAGTGTTGTTGCGTACGTCTTTCTACAATTATGTTGTAGTACAATCATCTTGCTGCTGGCGTAGGTGTTTGTACCGGCGATAGTATAGTTGATTCGAGATCCACCATATCGCTGTCTTCTTGTCCTATATAAGGAGTGTTTGCAATTAGTGATCCTAGTGTGGCTACCTGAATGGTTGGGGTGGTCGGTCGAGCTGATACTAACGGAGTTTCCATCTCCGTTACTTCGTGGTCGGCTACCTGTGGTCTCGGTGTGGTACAGATTGGTGATCCTAGTATAACGGTCCGTGTGGGAGAAGTATCTTCTCTCAGAGGTCTTCTCTTTTCGGTCATTTTACGTCCTTTACAGATGGTAGATGTGGCCAGATGCTGGCGTCCACAGTTAACGCAGTTTAGTGGCATATGGGTACATGGAGCTGCCTTCCTACCGCAGCCCGTAACTGTACACTGGTGGTTCTTTGCCTGGTGGGGGCCTGCGCAGATATAGCATACACTCTGGTTGCTACATTGCCTGGAGAGGTGGCCTGGTTGGCAGCAGCTAGTGCAGAAGATCTCATTTGATTCCCAAAAGGTCTCTGTTTTGTACTGTTTACCACCAAAGAAGATGCCTCTTGCTTTGTAGTTCTCAGCTTCCGCCCTGTTTCGGATAACAAGTACGATAGAAGAGAAGCTAATCTCCCCTTCTTCGTACCTATTGCGAACCAGTTTCTCATTCTTTAGCCATCGAGGGCTGTGAGGAAGCTGCGTAGCATTGGTTGACTCAATTTCCTCCCGAATGAGGTTGAGTCCTTGTGGGTTGAGATACCTGTTTAGGGGTACCTGGTGGACTTTTATCTTCTGCCACTTCTCTGCTTGTTGAGCATCGATGATGGCGTTATCCTTCTCCCTTGCTGCAAAGAGAATCTGGTCTCTATGTTGGAGGACTTGGGCTGCTGATGTGGTTTCCCGGACGAACCCTGTAAGGTATCCTTTCCTTGTATAGGAGAGGGTAATGAGCCGCTGCTCTGGGCTTCCCGCCTGACTTAGGATTTTGTTGATGGCTAGGAGAATATCCTGCGTGTTCTGGCGGCCTTGTTCTTGGTTGCGGAGAAAGAGAATCTGCCTTTCTTCCTGTGTGAACTTTTTTAGCTTTTTTTGCTTCTTTGGAATTTCTGTCCATTCCTGCTGCGTGGGCCTATACTGCGCGGTGGCCGTAGCGTAGGTGCGCTGCGTGGTTGCGGGTTGCGTCCTCTGTTGAACTGCCTTTGGTGGCGGAGGAGGAGGTGTTGGTCGATTTAAGGTTGGACCCTGTTGCCCTATTTGGCTAGTCCGGTTCTGCCTCTGCGGCTGCGGTTGATCCCGCTGCTGTTGCTGCTCTCCCTGCTGCTGCTGCTGCTGCTGCTGCTGCTGTTGTTGTTGTTGCTGCTGCTTTTGTAGTTCCTGCTGCTGTTGCTGCGTTTGGTGGCGTAGCTGGCTGATTTCCTGAAGGAGCGGTTGGATCGCCCACTGGACTGCCTTCTTGATTTTCTCGAACAGGTCCTGGTCTTCCTGGTGCTTCCTTTTCTTTTGGGCTGTTTGGGAGTTCTGCTGGAACTGGAAATGCTGTTTTGCTATCTGGCTGGCCGCATCTCGGGCCGCTTGTTCTTCCATGGTGCACGGTCCGGGCGAAAATTGGAACGAAGCGGCAGGATTGCCGCCATCCATGGTTGTTTCCATGCCTCCCTCCATTCCTAGGCTGCTGCACTAGGTGGGGGTTGCGTGGCCGTGCTGGGTGCGCTGGGGGCTGTTGTACGGTAGTGGTTTTGACCAAGAAGCTGATTTCGAAATTCTTGGAACGAAGAAGCTGACCGCCTGGCCAAACAGGGCGCCGCATCCTCTGCTCCTCCAGACATTCCACTGACAGTAGCAAAGATCAAGAGGATTATAAAGGAACGAGCGCACGAAAGCTTCGAACAGTGGTGGACAGAAAACGCCCCAAAATCCTACCAGGACCTAGAAATCCCTTTGGCAAAGGGTGCTCCACCAGAACTTCTCCTCCCTAGAAAGACACTAGGTCACCTACTGGCTGCACGATCAGGCCATGGAGACTTCCAGGCGTACCACGAACGTTTCCGCCACACTGAACAAAATAACCTCTGCCGCTATGGGCGGCCAAAAACAACGATACACTTTGCATTCTATAGACACGCCCGCAAACGAACAAACTGCCTTCGAGGCAAGCCGAGGGATATTATCCCTATGACTCTAGCCACGCCAAAAGGGGCTATCCTCTTCGCAAAGTTCGTAGAAGAATCTCGCTTCTTTACGGATATTAGCGCCCGGAACCAACAGGCAGACACACTGTTAACCCTAGTCTCTTCAGACCATCACCACCATATCTAAATTGACTCCCCCTTTCATATTTTATCTCTCTTTCTTTCCTATGTATAGTCGCCCATAAAGGCCCAAACACTCCTTCACACCCTAAAGCCGAGCAGGAGGTAGAGAACGCCTTACTACGATATCCAGCCTATAGAGACGCGACGTCCCAGATATGTCACCCCTTAGCGTAGACTGTAGATAGAGTGGCACGTCCTATGCCCCATGGGAGGCCTAAGGGCACACGGTGATAGGCATACTGCCGACCCACGCGTGGACCCGCCGGACGTTAAATAGCAATCAATCAATCAATCAAGGTAAACCCTACACGGCTTACCACCCTCTTTGGTGTTTGGATCCTTAGAGGCAGAGGCCCGCTGTCAACCACATTGGCCCATAATCACGTGTCTCGTATTATCTCTTCTGATCACCACACCACCATCACTCCACCCCCGCTCTCATGCGCGGCAATTCTTTGTCCCTAGCACAGCCCCATTTGCTTACGCGTCCTCTTTGCCATTAGATATTTATATAGCACTTGACAGCAGTAATCTAAGAAGACAGCGGTGTCCTACTTTCTCGCGCCGTTCGACACCCGCCGTTACAAGTAGAAGCGGTAGGAAGGCAGGAATGTTCTAGTTTTTCCCACCACCTACGACTAAATTAAGGTCGCGCCTCAATTGGTTTCCCTTTTTATATTAAAGTTAGCTTGGCCACCTTGTATACTGTTGGTGGAGTCTTCGCGGTGAAAACGGACACGATGGCGCAAACGATATAAAAGCCGAACCCGGCGCCAGCTCCTGCTCCAGGATTCCCCAGGCCGTGTGCGACAGAGATTCCAACGACCTGTCCTCCGAAATATCCCAAATTGTAGGTGATAAACGCGGGCAACCCCGTTTGGCTGACAACGTCCACCCAGCGATAGATGGTAGTAGCGCTTACGACCTCGGACCAGACCACGAAAATCAGAGCCACGTTGTTGATCCATCTGTCGATTCCGTCGAGAAGGTAGTAGCCAAACTCCGTACAGTATGGTAGACACATAAGAAATGACAGCAAAGTCAACGTGGTGACGATAACGGGGCGTGAGAATTTTAATCCCGAGTCGACGGCCAAAGTTACGACCGCGTCCAGCATGACGAAGGCCGAGCTGAATCCAAGGACCACCAGGGTGAAGAAAAGAAGAACGGCCCACCAGTTGGCGCCCGGCATCTGAAGCACGGCTTCTGGAAGCGTCAGCAAACCCACGACGAAAGCACCCAGTCTCACACCATCTTGCGGCCACCTGCGAAGGTATCCGACCACACCGAATACAGCAAAGGCAGCAAATTTCTCAAACAACACGTTGCTGCTGCAAATAACGATTGCGTCCATAACAGCGTTCGAGTGCTTTGCGTTATATGATGCGTATGACGTGAAATAGCCGAAGCCAATGCCAGTCGAGAAGAAGACTTGCCCAACAGCAGTTTGCCAGACAGTTCCTGACGCGAGCTGGTCACTTCTCCAGGTAGCCCACAGTAGCCTAACGCCCTCTCCGGCATTCTCAAGGGAGAGTGCACGTCCAACGAAGATGATTGTAGTGACTATTGGCAAGCCCATGGTAAAGTACACGACGCGACCAGTCAGGCCAACGCCACGAAAGATGGAGACCCAGATCAGGAACCAAATAAAGGCGCTCCATCCTACGGTTTCTCCAAGAACGGTAGTACCTGGGTAACGAGTGTACTCTGCAACTTGGCTGTTGCCCTGCTTCAAGCTGCCTTCAACCGAGTCAACGTTGTGAATGATGTCGTTCCAGTAAAACTCTTCAATTCTGCCTTCCCACGGGATCGGGCTCGTGAAGGAATGGCGGAAATAGTTCATAATCCATGCCAGATTGACGGTAAAGTATTGGACGACGATGAAGCTCACGAAGACGGGCCCCAGGCCGACACCTCTCAGTCGCTTGTTGACATTGTTGAAGGCCATAAGTGTCCCACCTTGATATGCTTGGCCGACGGAGATCTCCAGAATAAGCGCCGGGATGGCAATCATAGTGACAGCCAGAAGGTAAGGAACAAACCATTGAAGGCCGTAGTTGTTGTAGACGACAGAGGGGTATCGCAGAAGATTTCCTTGGCCTGCACAGCCACCCATAGCGGCAAGAAGGAACGCGGCTCGTGAAGGCCATTGATCACGTCCCTCATCTGACTTTTGCGCAGGCGGAGCGAACCAACTGCCGGCCTTCTTTAGAAACTTTTTGAACACCATGGCAGGAGCAAGTTACAGTTTGGTGCGTAAGATTGTGGCGCAGAAAAAAAAAAAAAGGGCCCGAGAGAGTGGTAAGCAAACTGCAGGTCGGGAGGGCGTTTATATACCGTGTCTGCTGAACCACTCCCGCGCAGGATGAGATAGTATGTTGCACGCCGTAGGCCAAGGCTCTTTTCCGATGAGTGGGTCCAATAAGTGACGTGAATGGGCGCATAGGTTACAGTCATTTGCCGACATCCGCCTTGACCAACCTTGGCCCGTCTTGGCTGTTTCTGCCTGCGAACATGGATGAAACAAGGTTCGCATTCCGCAGTGCTGCGCCACTCCGACAGGAAAGTTTTAGGTGAGGTGGCCTGTCCAGATTGAATACTGTGAACATTCAATCTTTCAACGCGTTTGCCGTGGCGTACGTATTAAGAAATCGAAAGACTGCGTAGGAAATGACGTTTATCCTAAGATAACACCGTGTGGCGTTGTACGCCTGGGGCGCTTGCGTATTGAACAGTCACTCAGAAGCACCTCGTAGCGGCCCTCACCGCAGCACAAATCATCAGAAACTTTTGGTTTGGCGGGTGTCGGACTCTATGGCATCGAACATAGACTCTTCCACTGTTTGAATAGCTGCTGGTGCTCTCCACAGATCCACAGCTGCGGGCAAAGTCGACTTCTGCTGACGGCTCCACCGTTTCGGCAAATATACTGGGCTAGTCTCGGGAGCCGGTGATCTACTTCACACGCACGGAAGCACGGCCGGACTGGGTATTCGTCATCCCTGACAATTAAGTCGTGCATTTCTCGTGGCTCTATTTGTACGTGTATTACTCCATTCCTGCCTTAACTTCTTCCTGTTCGCCCTTTTCTATCAAGTCCTTTAACTGGAGTACATGATTTCAAGGTCCCTGATCCCCACTGCACCATTTTCAGATGAGCGGCTTTGATATGCGGCCGAGACGATACCTCCTGGCCCAGTTTTTGTGGCAAGTCTAAAACCACTGTAGTTGCGAAGACAGTTGTATGAATGCACCTGAACAAAGAAAACTTCAAATAGATAATAACATGCGTGAAGAAATAAGATTTCCCAAACTGGCAATTAAAGCATACATCTGGACTGCTTCGGCGCTTAAAGAAAGGTACTTCCACATTCAATTACCCAGCAGCAAGATCAATTTGAGTTGATTGCATCCATTTCATTTGCGACTCGCCGCGAAAACGTGGAGTTTTGGCTGGAGCAATGGAAGGTGCGAGTTTGGATGTTCAGACCGGATATATGCGGACGCTTGCTTGCGCTTCTGCCAGCGCAGTATAGCAAGAGTTCAAGACTCATGGAAGCAAAGACAAGTAGACATTTCCATGAGTCCGTTCATTCATCAGAATATGGAGTATTGATCTGGTCCTAAAATACAAAGTTGCCAAACGTGTTTAAACCCTTTCCAGGTGGAATATGGGGAGCGACATGACTCCAAAACCACTGTCTTCGCCCCAAGACCGCTGCTACCCACAGAGAACCTAAGTATTTATATCACGTTGCTGAATGCCCGGCCGCAAATGTCAATGAAATGTGCGACGGCGGTATGATCTCCTCCTTCTTTTCCGTCCCTCCCTTCTCCACGGCAGTTTTCACGAGCCCGGGCTTGACCACCACCACCTTCCGAGGCACCTCATCCTCACCAAGGTTCGTCGGTTCCCAAACATAGGAGAAGGTGGCTGGCTGAGCGAAGATCAAGGAGCCTGCCTCTGCTGCGCTTTCGCAAATGGCGACCAGGGTCGCGCGCTGTTCAGGAGAACCGGGCGCATACTCCCAAGGCGTGAAGGCGCCACCAATACGGTCGACTATGGCGCGGATGGCAGAGGTACGTGACATTTTCGCAGCGGGAGAGTCGCCGGACGGCTGCAGGTAGGCGGTGAGGACGCGCCAGTGTGTGAAAGCTTCGTCAAACACTGCAAATTTGCGCGAAACGCGTCAGTGAGTCCATACCAGCAGGAGTTATGGCGTCCTCAGATTTGCTTACCTCTCTTGTCGTCGTGTTCCTGGTGCCTGAGTGCTTGGGGGAGAGACGTTGCCCAGGGGGGCAGTAGACTGTTACGGCCGCCCTCATCCATGGTCATTGACAGCTGGATCTGGTACGCAATGCAGTGCTTGATGAGCGAAGTTGGTCGGCAGATGATTGGATTGGGTCGGTTGCTCTGCACGAGGTCGATGGGCGATGACGGCAGATGCGGCGTGCCAACAAGCATCAGACAGGCCTCATGGCCTGCGTCCAACTCCAGGAAGGTCTTGTCGCGGTAGAAGTCCTCGACGTACTTGTCGATCTGATCAAACACGGCAGCGATCTTGTCCCGGACGGTAGAGTCGTCCGCCGCTCTCGGGAGATGGGCTTCAAATGCTCGTCCGGCCGGCTTTTCGTTGAGCTTGATGTGGTCGCTGTTGTCGTTGTCCAATTGCGATGGTTTCGCGGCTTGCGGCTTGCGCGGCCCGAAGCAAGAAAACAACGAGGACATTCCTGCGGATGCGCTGCGGACGGACGGCGGTGCGGTTGATGAGTCGGCGGGGTTGCTGTTCTCCATGGTCGCCTTTTCTCCCGGTCGTTGCGATGCGTCGGCCATGGTTGAGGATTGGAGGGGGTGGTGTCGGGGAGGAGGAAAAGAGGAGCATCAATTGATCGACCGCGACGCGCCTCCAATATATTATTTCCTTCCGCGGCCGCGGGGAAGCGGCAAGGAGCAGGATCCAAGCCGATTCGCACTCGCCCGCGGCGTCCTACCAATGGCACTGGCCACACCCGATAAGCTTTTAGCGCAGCCGCAAGCAGCCCGCGCCCTGAGTTAGTCTCTATACAGAAACCTTAGCGCCCCCGCTCCGCCGACCGCGCCGAAGCCAGCCAGCCAGCCGTGGTTTTTGGCTGCTAGTCAGGAGTCGCGAATCTCCGATCTCGTCAGGCTTCTGCGATGCCCCTGCACCGACCATCCCTTCCTCATTGCACATGCTAGCACGCAACCAGATCTACACGTGCAACTTTCAGCACCACAAAAACTTTCCCGCGTTGACGACGCCTGCGTTGGGCTCCAGAACAATCTTCCTGAGGCTAACCTTGTGGCGTTCGTGTACCAGGGATCACACAAGCCAGACATTAGCGTGTTTCCAAGGTTACTGACTCAGGATATAAGCTCGGGTGGAACCCTTCTTCCTGCGCTACTCCGTACTTCTTTATCTCCACCACTCTGCCAATGCTCGCCAAGACCCCCACCCGCGTCTCCTCTCTCCCCTGCTCCATCAGCCACTTCTTCAGCTCGTTGTCAGTCGCGACACCTGCCTTGATCAGAACTTGCTCCGTCTCACCAGTCCGCGTTTGCGCGATGCATCGCCAAATCTGCCCTATCATCGAGCCCTTGCACCTCACCAGAAACGCCACTAGGACGAGTGCTCCGCAACAGAAGTGCATTGCTACGAGGGCCACCACGACCGCGAATCCCGTCCACCTGCGTGGCATCAAGACCGTTGTAAAGGACTTGACCTGGGCCGAGCTCCGAAGGTTGAATTCGCCGAGGATCGAATAATATGTCACCTGGCTGATGGTGGTGAAGAGGGCTTGCAAGGCAAGGGCAGGTTGGCGGTGGTGGTAAGGACATCCTGAAAAAGAGCCACAAGGACACGGTGGACCACGGTAGAGTCAGATCTGGTGCAGAACTGGCGGAGCATAGAAGGCACGTCGCGAAGGTGGTCTGTAGCGGGCGCGTACGACATGCTTGTAGGCCAATCTCCTCCATTCAGGACGGTTAAGATGCCCCGATCCTGGTCGCTGAGCTACTCCCGGCTCACGCCCAGTTGGTTGCGGACTTGCGTGGAATCATACTGCCCGTTTGACGAGTCCCAGCCAATACTTGCTTCGGTCCTTCTCGATCTGCTGTGCATTTTGACCTCAAGGCCTAGCGGTCCTTGGTTGTAGTAGCACAAGGCGACGCTCAGTGAGGCATCTGAAGATGGTCGTTGGACGTTTTTCCACTCTTGCGCGTCAACTTCCGTGAAGCTTGTTACTTCCTGATGGTGGTGTAACATAGCGGCGTACGAAGTCCCTCACTTAGATCCCTTACATCCCTTGCATCGTTCTGCTCGGCCTTATCGTCCTTATCCTCGGTGTTCTCGCTGACTTCAGGCAGGCCCCGATCGAAATCTGGGATGGATACAGGTATTCGACATCTTCACCCTGACTGGTCTGGCTACTATATACAGAGAAGAGTATTATTAGAGAACTTCAAAGTTCTGACCAGGCAGCCATGTTGAAATAGAATATGGGTCAATTTCTCTACGATCATTAAACATCCACAGCTCCATTGATCACGGGATCAGAATAGTATCTGCATGTGACCCTAGTGGCCACTGAGTTCGAATACACTGGGAACCTTTCAAATCCAGGCCTTGTCGAGATTGCTGGTGAAGCTTCCATCCTTGAAGGGAACGTTGGCTTTGCCGAAATCGGCGTTTTGGAGAGCCGTCCTGGCAGCTGGGGTCATCGTGTCCCAGTCGAGCATGGGATAATCACGGCCGACGGTGCTCTTGAATTGCAGCTCGTGGTTGGTGGGAAAACTGGTAAAGTACCCGACCAGGGGGCGGCCATTCTGGTTCTGGGGCAGGCCGCTGACCTTTTTGTAGCTACCATGGCTAGAAGCAGCAGCGCCAATGACCCTAGGATCCGGAACAGCGGGATTGTTTAGCCTGAGCGGTAGTCGTTAGCGGGATTCCTTTGCATGCGGCGGCATGGATGTTTACCAAACGACCACATTCTCCCAGTCGTGGCGATGGGCACCAGCAGAAACACCACTGTTGGGCATGTCCTTCGGGAAATACCAGGCGTACATGATTCCGTAGCGGCCCTTGTGCCAAGTAGCCCTCACATATGTCTGACCCTTGCCAGTGTCCCTGCAGCCACCGGTCGAGCTGCCCGTGTCCTTGAGGCCGCCGCTGCTGCAAATTAGAAAGATGAACTCGTTACTAGTCATTATTTTGCTTTCTTACCTGGTGTCTCCATTGGCATTGACAGCAGTGTAGGGTTGGCAACCATGAGCGATGTGAAGAAGGGGCTCGAATTTGGTGATGCCAGCTCCTTCGCCTCCACTCCTAACGCTTTCGGTCCACGGGTTAAGAGAGTCGTGGTTAACAACTCCACGGGCTTGCAAGGGAACGCCTCCAACGCAATAAACCGCAGCAAGGACAGAAACGACCGTGTTGAAGAGCATTGCGAAAAGTTATGGTTGGTTAGCACGGAAAATTAGAGAAAGTGAAGCTGGTGGTTGTTGCTGGTGAACTCCTTACTGGGAGCCAGATCTTATATACTCTTATTTTGCATGCCGCAAGTACTCGGAATGATGGGGCCGCTCATAGCCATCATTGTCAGCAACGCAAGGGCCTGGCCGAGGACCGGAGTCTCGGAGAGGAGCCTCGTCGCTTGAGGACTCGGAAAGCACTCTTGGCGGATGCATTTCGAAGTCACATATACCGGGTCCTTACTTGGCTGGTATGGCATCGTATTGTCGTGAGTCGTAGGGATATTGTATAGTGGGGTGTTCGTGTTCACGGGGACCGGGCGGCGGCTGGGTGACATGTTAGCCGCGCACACTTTTTAGGAGGCTTGAGGCTCATGAATTGATGCGAACTGTACCCTAGCATCCAACCAGTACCCCGCCTATAGTATAAAAGTATTCACGTGGGATAGACGGTACGATGGACGGTACCGACAGAGGGAAGAATAAGCGCTGAAAAGAGGGAAGGCACCTTGTCTCCTCCATTCTGCTTCCACATCTTCCGGAATGAGCGAAAGGACCCGCTTCCCCACCAAAGCAAGCCGTACGGGCCGAACGGTGCCGTGATTGAGCATAAGGTAGACTATTGGACAAGCTCGCTAACCGTGCTTTGACCGCTGGTAACAAGCGGCAGTGTCAAAGCTTCAGCGACATTCTTCTTGGCACCTTCCACGATGGGGCCATCTCAGGTAATGATGACGGCGAAAACACACGGTAGGAACCGAAGATGATGGAAAAGCACTGTCAGAAATTGAGCAGCAGCCAAAACATTCTGGTGGAAACCCGTCAGTCGTTTGAAGGAATGCTTGAAAGCCAAGGTGTCTTGAACATTACAGAGCGTATCCGGAAACAAGTATTGGCAACCAGAGCTGTCCACATAGTGCTGTTATCTTGGGAATTTGCTGCCATCGTCAATCATTGTGGCCCATAGTATCACTCTGCCTACTTAGCAATGAACCGAGTCTTCCACCTGTAGCGTCAATTCGGTATGTCTGCAGGGTGTCACAGCGGCACAGAGCCTGCACGGGCAAGCCGCCGGGTTGCTCGGCCCAGAAAAACTTGATTAAAAGTTTCCATTAACTATACACATTACCGCGCTACGCTTTGTTTCTGTTAGGAATCGATAGTGAATTTACATTCAGCTACGTTCTATTTACAAGAAGAAGTTGCTAAGGAGTGGAGAGAGCTGCGAGAAATGAGAGACTAAATAGTAGCGCGGCGAAACGATGTTCCTGAACTAGTACTGTGCGTACAAGTCCTTTGTGTGATGGCTTGTATCCGGTGTACTCGCGGAAATACAGTGGCATTCTATCTACGAGAAGACTAAGCTGAAGAGAAAAGAAAGAAAGGTTTAAGTAAGATAGCGCTGCTTATATATCTCTCCAGAGTCCCTTTTATTGGTAGCGAGTTGCAGGGTTTTCTTGTTGAGCTTCACTAAGCTTCAGGGTCTTCTCAACCCAAGGTCTCGCCGCAGGATCCATCCAAGGCACTTAACGGTCTAAACCGTCACACTTTGGACTCTAACAGTTTCTGCTAAGAGTGATAGGTCGAACTCTGAGGGCTGAAAACGGAGGCGGGATCGGTACGGAAATTGCGTAAGACGACAATGAGCAATTGAACGTGGGGTTTACTTGTAGATGCCGGAGAAGATACTGGCGCCTCGAATGACGGCACGGTAGAGGCGATGGCAGATCGTAAGCTTGACTCGATGACCGGGGTCTTGACTTGGCGACCCCACGTGGTGGGTGAGGCGGTTAATATGCAGGGCAATCTATTACTGTGAGCATCAGTATAGACGCTAGCAAGTCCCGAGGAGTTGATGTGATTGGGCAGGACGATATCGATTTGTGTTCAAGACCGTGCGTGTGTAACGGCGGGCCTCTACCTCTAAGGATCCAAACACCAAAGAGGGTGGTAAGCCGTGTAGGGTTTACCTTGAGTGGGTATAAGAGAGGGTGGGAGAGAACGAAGTGACGAATACACGTATCTGAGCACTGCGTACGAAGGCCGTGTTACCAATAATAGCTCGATTATTGAAGAAGTTGACCACAAAGGTCAAAGCTATCTAAGGAGTGTGGTTTATATATACGTAGGAGAGTGTCCACAATCTGATATTGATCTGTTTGATCTGTCCTTGTGAGGTACGGATCATAGGGATCAATGGCGGTTTGATCTGTTTGATCTGTGGTTGCCCAGACCGGAGCATACAGATCAGAGCTTGGCGTCACGTGATACACGTGACCCCTTGCTGAATTCTTCTTGCGGTGCGAGTCTGCGCCCCGCTCTACTGCCTCATCCTTCTTATCCCGATACTGTGGAGGCTGCGCCGTAACAGTGTGGTGATCAATAAGTACGACAGTCTGGGCAAAGAACAGCTCAACCTGGCCATAGATAATGCAGTACAGTAAGAGAGCACACGAAGACTCGGTGAAGAGCTGCTAGACATTCGAACAAGATGCTGAAGGGTGACGGGAGTCCTACTGCTTCGTGTGAATATCAAGCGAGAGGGCGCAAGAGGCTGCAAGTAGAACACCTCGACGTTACGTCAAGCGGAAGTTGGCGGACGCCAGAGCGGGAAGCTCGGGCTGGACACGGCTGCACATGGCGGAAGCCACCGATGGGAGACGGCGCTCTAGCGGCGACTACATCATCCTCTGCCACCGAAGAATGCGAGAGCGCAGATGTACAGATCCAGAGCACGACGCGGGGGGGTGGGTGCGGGCAGCCTGCGAGAAGCGGCAAGGAGGAGCGCCGCGCGGATATTAGGTAGTGAGAGATTCGCACGAAGAGGGCCAGAACAACCCGTTCTGACAGGACGATGGTGGTGCAGTGGCAAAGCCCATGGACCGCTGACGCGTTGCGCACAGACCGCCCGGCAGTTCCCTTCGCGCCGGTCGCTGGTCGCCGCCCGACTCCGCACCTCTTCTCTGGCACTGTGGCACCTGCCTTCTGCCATCCCGCCACCACTCCGTCTCGTCCCATCGCGCGCGCCATCGTATGTCGCCCGTCCCGCTTCCGCATTCGCCGCTCCTTGGCTGACAGCCCACCCATGCAGTCCCTGCGCGCCCTCGACGTCGACGAACATGTACATTACGCAGGACCAGTCTAAGGCATCCGCTCAGCGGGTGGCCGTGTGTGTCTTCTGGACAGCGCCGGGGCTTCTGTCTTCGCGAGCAGACCAGCTGCCCAGCACTCTACTCATCAAACGCAGCCGTCGCGGCTCCCTTTGGTGAAAGATCTGGGGTTTGTGCAAGGGGCGTCTCAACCAGTCGCCGCCGTCAGCGTTGCCTGGGGCCTTTGGCGCTGTCTTGCGGCCGCGCAGGACTTGCTGCTGTTGTGGAGTCAAGGCTGCTCGGCAAAGCCTGGGTGGGTGGGCGATCCTGTGCCATAGTACAGGGGACCATGTTTGCATCCGTGGTTGTTCCGTCGCGATGCACTGATGAGAACCCTAGATTGCCGTCCTGCTGCCATGGCCTCGTCGTCTGAACCCTCGGCAGACCACTTCAGCATCTCTCGTGTCCCCGTCCACCTCGAAATCGATGATGACTCCGGCATCCGCTCCTTTCCTGCGTCCGGCGCCGCGTGGCCGCTGACTGTTTCCATCTGCTTCAACGCTGCCACCGCCTCTGCCTTTGCGAAATTGCGTGTTGACTTCGCCCTGAAATCTCCTCCACGAACCTTTTGGCCCCTCTTTGCTTTCATACCGCCGGAACGAGTTGTTTCGCTGTCCGCTGAGGATGCAGAAACTCCGGAGTCGATTCGATAGGAGCTTCGGACCAGTCTGAGCAAGCTTCGATTCACGCTGGATCAGCCTGTTACCATTGTTGCTCCGCGTCTTTCCACGCTGGTGCCCAAGAATAAAGCTTCCGGTGACATCTTGGAGATGCTGCAGTCACTGGCAAGCGTGTCCAGCTTCGCCATCTACTTACCACGCAGGTACCTCCCTCCAAATCGAGCCCAGCGCTTCTGTCAGTTGGCCCGTGATGGCGGTCTGCACTCTATCGCCAGCGAGTCGCAAATGGCCCACCTGTACAACGGCAAAGGTGGCAAAGCATACGAACCCGGCACTTTCAACCCCTTCGCCCCAGATTCTGCTCCAGCCGAAAGCCCTCCTTCCTACGACGAGCTTGCTCTTTCGCCGCCTCCGCAAGATAAAGTGGAGCACATCCGATTAGCCCCGAGCGCGAGGCTTGGAGATGCAAAAGCGGCGGATCCATCGTACTCCGGCAGATCTTCAAAGAAACGCCGAATTGCTGGCTCTAGTTCAAACTCCACCGCCGAAACCGATAACGCTAGAGCAATGCAGGACATATGCAGGGAGATGTTTGGTAGTATGATGGCAGACCTGCGGAAGGAGCTTCAGCAGGAAATCCGTGACGAAATGCGGAAGGAGTTCCGCACGGAGCTTCGCCGAGAACTTGAGGTGCTGAAAAGGGACGTGATGGACAGCATGGAGCAGCGGTTGGATGATCGTGATGAAGGGCTTAGGCAAGAGATGCGCAAGGAGCTAAGTGAGATGTTGGACCATGTGGATGAGAATAAAGACGACGCGTTGAGTGAAGCAGGTGAGCTTGTTGATATACAGATTGAAGAGCGCATCGATGGCATCAAGGACGAGCTACAAATATACATCAGCGAAAAGCTGGAAAATGTCGAGGACAGGATCAAAGACGATATCTGCGCATCAAACCTATCATTAACATTCCAATAGACGAACAAGCAGCAGCACGTCCCTGTCTGCGTTTATTGGCTAATCACGCACATCTGTCAAGAGAAAATCTTTCCGTGCTGCTCCATCTTCTAAAGCAGACACCCGACCGGAACTATGCGGGGTCTCTGGGCTCAAACGCACGATGTTGCCCAATCAAACGCAGACATGCACATACTACACCACACTAACGCACGCTGTACGCTGATGGATCATGCAAAGGCTACAGCTGATAGGCTCTAGCTGTACCCTGCACATGCATATTCAATAGCTTCAACCGACTAGCCAGGTGGAGTGTCTGTATTACAGAAGACCCCGCACTTCTCCTCTGCCTGTTGATCTGACCATCTTCACTTTTCCGCCAGCCTCTGAGACACTCCTTCTGTTCAGTCTTCTTTGAGCGATGGCCGCCGTCGAACTTCCTGGTGCCGCGCCTATCCATGGACGGCATGACCAAAACGAGCCAGATTGGTACCAAGCAGACCTGTCAAATCTCTTAGCAGACACCCTTCAATTTTTCCAAGAGTACGTTGGCCTGGGATCCGAAGAGGAAGCCATCCAGCACATCACGGCCGTCCGTCGGAAGGCTTGGGAGATGTGAGTTCGCGTCCCACGCCGGAGAGGCAACCCTCAATCCGTCATTAAGACAGTGTCTCGCTTCCAGCGCGCCGTATCCGTGCATCGGCCTCTTCGCCTTTCTCGATTTCATTATCCAGCTTTCTCCCATCTACCCCTCGGTGGTTTCCCGCGTCCGCGCAGGGCAAATCCTGCTCGACCTCGGCTGCTGCTTCGGTCAGAATATTCGTAAACTCGCATTTGATGCCGGCGAATCGTGCTCCCAGAACCTCATAGGAGTTGACATCGACGCGCGTTTCATCGAGCTTGGATATGACCTCTTCCGTGACCGGAACTACTTGAACGCTCAGTTCCATCTCGGGGATATCCTGGACGAAGGGTTCATGGCGGAGAAGCGGGAGG
Organism: Neofusicoccum laricinum; assembly: GCA_029906385.1. Taxonomy (NCBI): domain Eukaryota; kingdom Fungi; phylum Ascomycota; class Dothideomycetes; order Botryosphaeriales; family Botryosphaeriaceae; genus Neofusicoccum; species Neofusicoccum laricinum. The sequence continues at coordinate 3,146,915 of CP123720.1, read as the reverse complement.
GAATAGACATGATTTACCTGGGCAACTTTCTGCATCTTTTTCACATTGAACAGCAGAAGGCTATTATCAGGAAGCTGGTGGCATTGTTAGTGCCGCGGCCAGGATCGCTCGTGTTCGGCCTGCAGCTGGGCGGAGACGTAGGAGGAGAGGTCAGGCTGGAGAAGATGGGATCGACGTTGTATAAGCACAGCCCTGCATCTTTCCGACAGATGTGGCTTGCTGCTGGGGATGGGAAGTGGGATATTCAGTGTACGATGGAAAGGAAGAATCAGGCCGGAGACGGAGCAGGACAAAAGAACCTCGGATTTGAGCCACTGCAGTTGCTTTTTTCCGCAATCAGACTGTAATCAGCTGGTCACAAGCACTACCCCATAATTGACGGGCCACGCGTTGTTGAGAGACACCGCAGCCACACAGGGGCGGAGCAGACAAGCGCTGGGAATAAAGGCTTAGTGGAGAAAGCAGCTCTCCGCGGTTGCTTGATCTGCACAAGCGCTTTCTCGTTCCGCGATATGCCATGCGAAAACCTCGGAAATCCGTGCGTACATGCTTTTGTGGCTGCAATTGACGGGTTATTGAAGGCACTCGCTGAGACGGGCCAACAGGCATGCGCCCGCGATTGGTATGACCATCAAACCATAGGGTTTTCGCATCCCGCACAAGGCACGAAGTCATTCAGCACGTTCACCCTCCCTAAAGCCTAAGTGGCCACTGCTTATCGTGTGTGTGTACGCAAATTTTTCGATTGGTCTCAGCCGCACAGCTCAACGTCATACGCGGGTCCGCGGATTCCGGCGCCGGGTCAGCATCCGGTGCCCTCCAGCCTACAATAACCGTCGCATTCCGACCGCATTTGAATGTCGACGGAAGAAACCCAACCATTCAGTGACAGGCGCCCCTTCTATCCGAGTTCAAAATTCGCCCAGCGACAAACATGTGGGAACGCACAAAACGACAAAGCAAAGTGGGTTTCGACAAGGCCTGGGCCTGGGCCGATAAGCTGGGTGATCCCGTCAACAGGCTGTCCAACAAGCTTGGCTCCGAGGCCTTCTGGCCCATGTCCATCGATAAAGAAAGCGACAAGGCCGCTCGCATCCTCACAAGCTTTTGCCGTAAGTCCTCCAACGTATGGAACGCATATTGCAAGGCTGACGCCCCACAGGAGATGGTTTCGAAAAGAAAGATACCGCCGAAAAGCAAGGCTCCTCCGAAGCCTTGAGCGGACCGAAAGGAAAGCAGAGAGTGCTGAAGAAAATCCCGGCCGAGGCAAGTCGTGTCCTTCTGCCTGGGGTTGCACTTCCGCTGACGGTTTAACAGGTGATCCGCAAGGCCAAAGGCCTGGCAATCTTCACTACCATGCGCACTGGACTCTATGTCTCCGGGGCAAGTGGCAGTGGTGTGCTAGTCGCGCGACAGGCAGACGGAAGCTGGTCGGCGCCATCTGGGATCCTGCTGCATACAGCAGGCTTTGGGTTCCTCGTCGGCGTCGACATTTATGACTGCGTCATCGTCATCAACACCGAAGAAGCTCTTCGGGCATTTTCCAAAGTCAGATGCACTGTCGGCGGGGAGATCAGCGCTGCTGCGGGCCCTGTCGGCATCGGCGGCATCGTAGACAGCGAGGTACACAAGAGACAGGCGCCCATCTTCACGTACATCAAGTCAAGGGGCTTCTACGCCGGAGTGCAGCTTGACGGAACAGTCGTGGTTGAGCGGACGGACGAGAACGAGAAATTCTACGGCGAACGGATTGGTGTGACAGACATCTTGAGTGGCAAGGCACAAACCCCGCCGATGGAAGCCATCAAGCCTCTTTGGGAGGCGATAGGGGCAGCAGAAGGCCGTGTTGATGTCCCCCTTGAACTGTTGCCGCCGAAACGTGACCCGGAACTAGCTACTCCATCTGGGCACGTGGAGTTGGACGCAACTCCCATCAAGTATGCATAAACCAAACCGGAACCAATATTTTTCGCTCATCGTACAATTGATATGAATAGTTACAAAAAATACGGGTCATGTTAACTACGATGCAAGTGGCATCAACACCTTGCAATGCTGTTGATCAGGAAGCGTGGTGTAGGATGGCCCCGGATATTGAAGAGATGCCACCTGCGGATTGTAGATGTCGAACTCTGGCCAGTCCCAATTGGAGAAGAGGCTGAGAGTACTGGTGTATCCGCGCGCTTCCAGGTATTCGTTGTTGACGTTTGGGTTCCCCGTCCGGGCGAAAGAGGCCCAGATATCCTGGATGGCGTTGGTGAAGTAGACATCCTCTGGCACGCGGACTGGCTGATCAAACAGGTAGTAGGTGCCGAAAACCTCGTAAAGGTCGCCCGAGTGGCAGCGGTAGTACGGTTTATCGGGCTCGCCAACAGGAAAGCTGCAAAGGCCGTACCAGTTGTAGTAGCCGAGACCATAGGCGCGCTCGAGACTGTACACCCACATCGACTCGAAAGCAGTAACCGCGGCGCCGACGGATGCAAACTGGCTGCCGGCGCACGTCAAAGTCAGGTCCGTGAAAATGTTTACGCTTGCATTGTATGCATCTGTGTATACAATACTTCCAGTGCTCGCGTTGTTGATCGCGCCATTGCCAATCAGCCACTGTCCTGAGTCCACAATCGCATCAGCAACTTCCTGTGAAACAGAACCTGCATCAATGAGAATTTCCAAAGCCTCGGAGAGGCTAGACACGTTAGGAGCAAGCGTGGTCTCGAGAAGCGACTGCCCTTCTTCTGGCATGAAGCCCATCATGAGCTTGACCGGATTGATGGACTGCCGGCCTTTGGAAACTTGAGCTATGGGGACGTCGAGGGTGTAGTCGTTATCAATGACGCTCCCCCAAGAGCCTCCCTGGGTTGTCAGATTTAGGAGAGTGTCGGTGGGCAGTTGTTGCAGACACTCAAGTCTCTCGGTTCCAGTGCTGTTACAGTACGGTTCGATATAAGGCAGGATTGCCGCAGCAGCGTCTGCCGGAGCGTTTGCCCGGCTTCCCCCGCCTGACTGGATAATCGCACCATCGAAGAGCCCTCCTGCCTTGGGAGACGTAATCAAATCGATGACGGAAAATCCTCCTGCTGACTGGCCGAAGATGGTGACATTGTTGGAATCTCCACCAAAACCGGAGATGTACTTCTTGACCCACAGAAGAGCCGCGACCATATCGGAAGTAGCAAAGTTACCCAGCACAGCCTCGTCATCAAGGCTCAAGTAACCGAAGATGTTCAGGCGGTAGTTGATTGTGACTAGGACAACGTCGGAGCGGCTTACCAGACTGGCACCGTCAAAAGTCGAGTCGATGCCAGTGCCCGTGACTTGCCCACCACCATGCATCCAGAAAAGCACCGGCTTCAGCGGAGCCGAGGCATTGGCCGAGGAGTCCGGAATCTCTGGCGTGTAAACGTTGAGGTATAGACAGTCCTCACTGTTGCCCCACGGGTTTAATCCATACGAGTTGCCATTGTACCATCCGTTTTGAATGCATGCAGCGCTGTACTTGGAAGCTAGGTCTTGCAGCTGCAGATCCGCCCCCGATCCAGCCTCCGAAGTCGTCACACTGTCCGGTAATCGTCCGTGCCACTCTCCGCACCCCGCATTGTCGGCAACTCCCGAATGGCAAGACTGTGTGAGATGTAGGAACACGAACGGCGTAAGCGCCTAAGACAGCAGGAGGAATGAGCGCAATATAGTCGAAGCGCTTCTCGATATCATATTATGTGGACTGAATTGAGTTCCTTCCTCCGATAGACGCTAGTGCCCTATAGCTCCTCTCATCCACCACGCTCTCAAAGAACGTAGCGGCTTTATAAGATAGGTTAGTGTGCATGGACTCAGGATAGAGATCGTGGACCGCTTACAAAGCCAGATTTTCCCTGTCTGTTAAATCCAACTGCCGCGCGTCAACAACCTCTTCTTTCCGGTCGCCATCATCACCAACCCGCTCAACTACACCAATCTCCTGGACCAATCCTCTCCTGTCCAACTCGTCTCTCCGCTCGTTTTCCGCTTGCAAATACCATCGCAGGTACAGTACCAAGAAAAGTGGGAACACACAAGCAACCCAGAGGATCACGTGCCATGTGACCAAGTACCTTGGCTTGTACTGCGGCTGGAAAAGCTGCGGGCTTAGGATGTTTCCGAGTCCGTAGCCAACGTGGTACATGGCGATTACGGTTGTCTTTTTGGTGTGTCCAGCCGAGCAGTTTGCAGCCCACACCATGACGACACTGTATGGAATGCCTCCAGTAGCTCGTATCCAGATTGCAGCAAGGAGACCCCATCGATTGGACCACGGAAGAGTCAGTAGCAGGATGCAGGATATGATTGGAGGGATGTACGCCACCGCCGAAAGCCATGCGCGAGTGCTCCTCGTCTTTGCGAGGATCAGCGCCGCTGAGGCAAGCGATATAAATGCCGTGACACCGTTGATGCAACCCAGCAGGGTTGTCTGTAATATGGTGAAACCAAAGGATTTGATAATAAGTGAGTACTGGTTTGTTAGTCCGTTGGCCATTTCCTGGCTCCAGGCGTGCAGGAAAAAGAGCCAGGACTTTTGATCAGTAAGAGCTTCGATGAACTGATACTTCTTGAAATGCTTCTGTTCGATGCCTGAATGGTTGCCCTTGATCCTGAGAACGGATTGTGCGCGCTCCTGTGGGGTCAAGAATTGGGCTGTTACGGGGCTGTCCGGGAAGAAGATCCAGACGAGGCAGCCGTAGATGACCGTCAAACCGCCAGTGATTACTGATGATGTCACAAGTCAGCAACATATCCACACAGCCTTCACCGTGCATCGGGTCGATTACCCATAAACCATTTCCACGGACTGAAGCGACCAGTCTCAATCCAGAGAACACCGTATGACAGCAACCCGGACGTGATTGGACTTGAGTTACCAATCGCCCACATGCATGGCATGAGAACCGCCTGCTCATCGTATGTGAAGAACATGGAGAGGATGAGGAGAAAGGCTGGTACAATACTGGCCTCGGCGACACCCAAGAAGAACCGAACAGCGAAGAGACCGGCGAAGTTCGAGCATGGAATATGAAGCAGCAAAATGCATCCCCTTGTATGGTCAGTAACGTTATCGGGTCTCAACGAAGGCGGTGGAGTTGATTGGATCGCCTACCAGATTACGAGATTGATTGAAAGATATTTCGCAACGGGAAACCTCTGCAGAGCCCAGTTCTGGGGCCACTCTGCTACCAAGTACCCTAGGTAGAAGATTGAAGACAGCCAGTTGTACTGCGTGGAATTCAGATGCGCATCCTCCATGATTCCCAGGATGGCAGAGCTTCCAAGCTACGATAAGTTCAACATGAGTTCCTCGAGTTTACATCGAGGAAATACATACCGTCTGCTTGTCTACGTACATTAGATGGTAACCAACGCACAGAAATGACAAGACCCAGGTCACGCATTTATTGCGAATCCTCTTTGCCTCCTCAGGCGTTGGCTCGTCGACCTTCACCTTGGAGAAGAGCTTGTAGCTTTCGTCCGCATAGCGCTCTGATAGCTTCGTAGTTTCTCTTGCGGTCGTGCTGGCAGTATCCAATGGCTCAGTCCGGGATCCAAGGATTTTCGACATGTTGTTCGCTTGTGGGGGTTCTCTGACAATAAGCCTGCTCTATTCTTCGCAAGAAACGCAAGAAAGATTAAATACTTACCTCGAAGATATGTCAGAATTAGACCGCAAGCACAACCGAATTGCGGGGCCGAGGAGTATGCGAATAGCGGAGCGCGGATGATGCCATCCAACGCCACGGTCAGAAGCAGCGTTTTCATACGCTGCACCCGTGCCAAGGGCAGTAAGATAGCAAGGCTTGCGCCGAGCAACATTGAATTCCACGGGTAATTCCTGTTTAGAACTCAGCATTACGAGGCAGAAGTGGGGCTGGAGAGTCGGGCTCATGATAAGTTGGCGGTGGTTTTTAAGTATCGACGAGGATATTGTGTGGCAGAAAAGGTATTCCAAGACTGTCCAAAGCTATAACACAACGTTTGAATATCTAGAGCTCAGTAGCGGGATTCTCTGTCTGAGTGTTGATAGGGAGTTCCCCACTTTATGGTGTTGACATCGCGTGCTCTGCGACTACGATAGCATCATCGCTAATTGCCACACCCCGGCAATATTAGATGGGCAAGTGGCATATTACGGTATAAATCACCCCAAGACTCGACATTTACGTGCCTACAGATTGAACTACGCTTTTGGGATGGACCGAGGTTCATTTCTGCGATGCAAAGACGTTAAGTCGACGTTGCAGATGCTTGGAAAGCACTGCAAAATCACCATCCAGTCCCGCCTGATGCTCGGTGGTAAATTCAAAAGCGACGAGTCACTTGAAGATTTAGCGGATAATCCATGATTGGGAGTCCCCAATGGAGCGCACATCGGACGTTCTCAAGTACAACAGTACGGTTCAAGTACCATACAGCCCAAAAATCATCCTTGGTTGCACGAAGATGGATACCTGGAGTGGAGCGAACCTGCGGTTTGCTGCCGACACTTACTCAGTAACGGCCACAGACTTCAACATTTGTGTTGACCACTGGTCCGACTCGTTACTCTATGGGTAAGTCCATGGCCTCCGCTGGAAAAGGGGATTGTTTAAATTGCATATTAATGAGTGATACAGCGGCCACCTCTCTTGGATTGGCATTCCGTCAGACAGGTCATACGACGTGGCATCCTCCACCGTGGATGTGAGTTGCACCAATCGGTCCGTCCGATGGGCGTTTGTTTCTTGGATTGCAATCACTGCAGAATCCGGATGCGTGGCAGGAGAATATTTCAAGGAGGACAACGATGATTCGGAGAGCGGCCACTGTAGCTTCCCACGCGACACGTTTGAGAAATCCCCGAATGTCCTGACTGCCTTCACCTCGTTTGATATCAGCGGGTCGGACCCCAATCCTCGCTCTCACAACTGGGCCTCTAACATCGACACGAGTGGATATGATTGGAAAATCAACAGGTGGAACGCTGAAAGTTCGATCAAGTGTCCGGTGGCTCACGGTGCCGGCACTATGAGGTTCAATCACACTGGGGATATTTGATTGATTTATTCATTCTGCATGCAAGCCGTTGGCTTATGGCAGTGTACTAACTGGTGCCTGTAAGGGCTCTAGTAAGTGAAATGAAGCTGTTTATGTGGGTATGCGGTTTTAGGGTGTTCAGTGCTCCTTGCCTCGGCAGTTATCTATAAGAAAGCGCTGCCTTTTAGAGCTTCTATGCTCCTCCTAATAATCGGGCCATTTATAAGATAGGAGAAAGGAGGAAAACGAGTATAATTGGTACATGGAGAAGAAAATAGTGTTACGGCGCAGCCTTCACAGGGTCAGAAAAGTAGGAAAAAAGGATAAGCGGGGCAGGAACAGACGCCGCGGAAGATTCCTTCAGGCAGTCGAGGATCACGTGATGCCCCACCAGTTCACCAGTTCATAAGGGCTGTAACGGTAGGCTCCTTCCACTAAGCTTCGAAGTCGCTTAGCAGGTTGGTGGAAACCGAAGGGTTTACCTTGAAGAGACAAGAGGAGGATGGCAGTGCAAAGAGTAAAGTATCACGTGATAGCGCGGTGCGCAATGAGCTTGTTGCCTCCAAATCAATAGGGTTTGAATTGGAACTTTGAGTTGACCACGAAGGGTCAAATGTCTAGCTAAAGGAGCGTGACTATATACTACTAGGAAAGCTATAACAATCTGGTAGAGCCCTTGCGAGCTGGGCTCATATGGGCTCGTAAGAGAGCCTATTTTCTAAGGGCTCGCTGAGCCCTTCGCTCGAGGGCTCGCTGTGGGGTGCACGTGACTAGGGCGCCTAGGCCCTTTCTCGCCCGAAGCGGGGTAAGCGGAGATCCTTCTTTCCCGCCTCCTAGGCTTCCTTCCCTTCTAGCTGCTTTGTTACTTAGTGCTCTTCCCGACCCTTGTGTCTTCCTATCTATACGGACTGAGGTTCGTAACAAGGGCTTGGCAGGATGAACCGGTGAACTCCAGTTCAGACGGTTCAGAACACCCTACAGCAGGAACTCCGTGAACCATAGATTGTATAAGCTTTCCTACAGTATATAAGCACACTCACTTAGCTAGATACTTGACCCTTCGTGGTCAACTTCGATAATCAATCCGCACCATTGATTAGTAACACGGCCTTCGCACGTAGTGCTCTATCACGTGTGCTCGTCACTTCGTTCTCTCACACCCTCCCTTGTACCCACTCAAGGTAAACCCCACACGGCTTACCACCCTCTTTGGTGTTTGATCCTTAGAGGTAGAGGCCCGCCGTTACAGTAGAGGCCCGCCGTTACACTAGGGAGGGTACTGTAACGGTAGGCTCCTTCTACTAAGCTTCGGAGTCGCTTAGCAGGTTGGTAGAAACCGAAGGGTTTACCTTAAAGAGACAAGAGGAGGATGGCGGTGCAAAGAGGGAAGTATCACGTGATAGCGCGGTGCGCAATGAGCTTGTTACCTCCAAATCAATAGGGTTTGAATTGGAACTTTGAGTTGACCACGAAGGGTCAAATGTCTAGCTAAGGGAGTGTGGCTATATACTACTAGGAAAGCTATAACAATCTGGATCAGGCATTTAGATATGCCTCTTAGATCAGGGAGATGGATCAGGGCTTTGGATCAGTCCCGATCCAAAGTAGCCCTTTTTGGGGTGTGGGGCGCACGTGACGTTAGCGCCTAGCTGTCTTTCTTCCGATATCCGTCGGTACGAGACGATCGCGGTGTTCCCCTGTTCCGCGCCTGTCTGCTTTTGCCTCTTCCTAGGATTTCGACTTCCGCCTCTATACCCTTGTGGGCCTTCTTCCCGTGCGGGCTTCTTACCCTTGGGGCTACAAAGCCTGCGCTCTTGGAGGTTCGTAACAGGTACCTGCATAAGGGTTGGCGATATCCTCAGTTAGGAGGTTGTTTTCTTGAGTGAGCCGGCTGATCTCATCGTTGCTTTCTTTGATGACTCTATTGGATCTGGCGATCATCTTCTCATAGGTCTGCTTGAGTTTCTTGTACTTGTCCTGAAGAGAGGCGTGGGCTGTATACTCTTTACTAGCAGCTGTCTGAGTGACTTGGAGGACATGATAGAACTTGGTGCGCTGATTTGCTGTTACTGTAGTGTACCAGTTGTAGAAGGCATGTTCATTAGGCCAGCGAATGGAGTCGAGTCCATGGTTGCTTGGTGTTCCGGGGTTGATGGTAAGGTCGAGATCCGTGGTAGATGAATGTGCAAGTTCTTCAGGTTCTGGGTTTTTTCGGGAAGTGGTGCGACGTGAGGTGGGCCCGGCAGCTTGACTTTGCTGGGTAGGGACATTGGGGACGCTTTGAAATTGGATGGCACCACTTGTCAACTCGTTGAGGTTCTGGCTAGGTCCTCTAACTGTGTTGCTGAATGATCCCTCTTCATCATCACTCAGGTGAAGAGAGGTAGTGCTAGCGATGCTGCTAGTACGGCTACGACTGTAGCTTGCGGGGAATAGGCTTTGTTGCGCCATAATCTTTGCTGATCGTTCTGGTTTTAGAGTGGTTTGACTCGTGTTACAGGTGAAAACTCTAAAGAGATTAGTGTAGGGTTGACAAGGATCTTCGTATCTTGTTTAAGAAGATAGATTTCCTGTAATTGCACTGTTTTTTTCCCTGATCGTGGTGGTTTTGTTATTTCTGGGTTGTTTGTCGTAGTTTCGGTGTTGTTAAGTTCTAGTTGTAGATTGTTGTCAACCACATTGGCCCGTGATCACGTGTTTTGTTTGCTTTTGCGTATACACGCGTTCTTTCTTTGCTTTTTGCCGCACCATACACTTACCCCTACACACCTCATTTACTTCAATTATGCGTATTTCCGTAAATCCGATTACTGCAAGTATATAGCAGACCTTAGTAGCAATAATAAGAAAACCAGCGGTGTATTCTTTCTCGCGCCGTTCGACAATTGTTGGTGTAGTATCGTCAGGTTCTGGTTGCAGGTTGTCAGGTTTGGGTTTCTGGTTGATGGTACGGGTGTCGGGTTGTCGAGTTCAGGTTCCTTGTTGGAGGTACATAGATTGTGTGAGGCAGCAAAGCCGAAATGATGGTATTGCTTTCAACTGAAAATCTATGTACAAGGAGAAAAGGAAAGAGAGTCTGGAAAGAGAGGGCGAAGGGTAAATATACCCAGTCGCTTAGCGCTGGGCCCGTGCCCTAGTGCCTGACCGAGTTATCCTTGATACAGCTGGGGCCTCTGGGGTGGTAGCGCTTGAGGGGCCTGACAGCCTGCGATTTTTAACAGGAGCTTTCAGTTTTCCGACTGCTGGGCAAGTGCTTCATCATCCTCTAAGTCTTCCAGCTCGGGTCCCGCGTTTTCCTCCTGCTGAACAGGCTTTACAAAGCGTGTAGGTCTCCTTGGTGGCAGCCAGGGGCATTGGGCAATTAGATGCGTTGAGTCGCCGCAGCGTAGACAGCGGTGTTCTTCCTTTCGTTTCTGCATCTCTTGATCATTAACCCATTTGACACGGCGTCCCTGGGCTGCTTTGGCTGGTCCGGTAGGCTCCCACTCCATATCGTGTTGGAGCGTCGTTGGTTTTGACTGTTTGGACCCTGGCTGCTTGCTAGTGGACCCTGCCGAGCCAACCTTATTCTGGCCACGCCACCAGCCTTGCTGCCAGCCCTGCTGAGCTCTCTTGCCATTGTTGCGCAAGTTGAATGCTTCCAGTTGATCACTGACGCTTTTCAGCTCGGTGCAGTAGTCCTCAAAGGACTGGCTTATGCCTCCAAGGCCAATCATGCTTTGTTGGAGCTCCTGGCTGATCCCTGCTTCCAAATAGGCCTTGAGGATTTCGTCCGGCCAGTTGGTGCCCCCGGCCTCTAGTACTAACTTGCGGAACTCCGTAAAGTACTCCATAAAAGGCTTGTTGGTTTGGCGTAGCTTGTGTAGTTTGCGCTGGGCCTTTTCTTGCACATGGGGGTCGCCAAATGATAGGCGGAGTTGATCTAGTAGACACTGTGCAGTCATGCTGTTCGTGTTAATACTAGTCTGGACCCAGGGCTGTAGCTGGCGAGCTGCCTCGCCCCGGAGCCTATTGTGGAGCATAAAGAACTTGGTCGTTTCGTTGCAGTGGTAATAGTACACGGCTAGCTTTGCTAGTGCCTGAGAGATCCAGGGTTCCAGTTCATCCCTATTGCCTGAGAACTCAGCAAGGGGTCCGAGGTTCTTGGTTGGCTTGTCGTTTAGCGGGCGAGCTTTATCCGAAGATTCGCCAGAAGTATTTGTTGGGGTGGGAAGAGGATTCGTGTCGTTTTCTCCTTTTTGAGTTTGATTCTCCCTTTCAAGTTGTTCCACCTTGCCATTGAGTGCGCTCATCTGAGCCATCATCTGTTGCAGCATCTGCTTTATTTCTTGGGATTCCTGAGCCTGTTGCTCATCCGCATGCTGTGGATTAACCATTCTGAGGATCCTGTGCCTCTTGTTGATTCCAGTGTTTCCGGTGCTTCCGGTGTCTCCAGTGATTCCAGTGATTCCAGTGATTCCAGTGCGCGACTGTGCCAATAATATTGAAATATTGATGATGGCAGTCAAATGAGTGGATTCTTCGCCCAGAGGTGAGGGAGGTGGGAGAGGCCCCCTCCTTAACCGACTCGCGATAAAGTTAAATACACGTGATACTAACGTGACCAAAATTCAACACACCCCCTTCGTGTATTGCCTATTTAGGCAATGCACGATAACCATTGCCTTACATGAGAAAAACGTGAAAATACATTGTGGTAGCGGCGGTGCCTGGATTTTAACTCGGAAACTCGAAAAAAACAGGGACCATATAAGGTCAAAAAGCGAACCTTATTTCATCAAAAAGCTGTGTGGTGCAGCTGGAAAAACGTCGAAAGCTGACGGCATCCGTCGACTGGCAGTTCACTGCTGGTCGACAAGGCTGGTTCCGCTGAGACATCGCTTGGATAGCGGGCTCTGCCTTCAAAAATGCGTCCTTGTGGGTGTCTCAGAGGCTAAGTTTGCCTACTGCCGGCTGGGTAACCAGCTGGGGGTGTCAATTGAGCGGCTGTCCCCAGGGCAGTAAGAGGGTTGTCCGGCACGGAGAGGTCCTTTGGATCGCCATCTGTGGTCTGTAATGCCCCAGTCAGACGAGATTCTGCTACTTTCCCATTGGTTGCGAGAGTATAGAGAATGTCGTCTGGCTAGAGCCTCATCCTTCGGGATGGGGCTTATCCGCTTTAGTTTTGCCATCTATTAGTTCAGCCTTGTTCTTTTCTTGTTCTTTTTGTTGCGTAGGGAATTGTGCAAGGGGTTGTGCAGGTGCTAAATAAAGTGAATGATGAATGGGGAGAATATGACTGGGCATTTATAAAGGGGGAACTGCCAAATTGAGTTGAGTGATGAAGTGAGTGTGTGCCTGCTTAGGCAATGGCTTGGTTAAGCCGTCTGCTAAAGTTTCAGCAGATGCTGACCAGTGAAGTCTGATCCGGCCATGTTGGAGTTCCTGGCGAAGCCAGTGGTTGTGGATATCCATATGGCGGAGTTTAGTGATGAGCTTGCTGGCCTTCTCCTCAAGTAAACGAATTGTCTGGCGGTTATCACATTGAATTGAGGTTGAATGACCGGGAGAGAAGTGAATAGCTGCAAAGAATCTATCCCACCATAAAGCTTGCTTTGCAGTGTTAGATAGGGACAGCAATTCAGCCTCTGTACTTGATGTAGTAACAGTGGGTTGCTTGGCCGCTTTCCAGTCCACTGGTCCTCTAAAGAGGGTGAATAGGTAGCTCTGGTAGCTGCGCCTGGTCTCCGGATCAGTTCCATATGAGGCGTCACTACTGATAGTGAACACCTATGGGGAGGTTTGTTGTATTCCAGAGAAGACCAATGAGTACTGCTTTGTCCCACCTAGATAGGCAAGGACTCGTTGTGCAAGGTAGAGGTGCCTGTAAGAGGGATTTTGAAGGAAAGATGACAGCCTGCTGGCGGCAAAGGCGACATCTGGGCGTGTGCTGATTGCTGCAAAGTTGATTGACCCAATCTTACTTTGGTAGGTGTGAATCTCCTGAGCTGTTGCTTGATCTTCGTTTGCCGTGATTTCTTCGTCAATTGGTAAGGGAGTTGTTAGAAATGACCCTTAATTGACCTTGTATTTGTGCTGGAGGTTGGTCAGGTAGGATTCCTGAGAGAGCCAAAGGGTACGCTCTTAACGGTTGCGTAGAACTCGAATTGAAAGAAACCACTGAATCTCGCCTATCACACGCATCTCATAGCGCTCTGAGAGCCTCTCCTGAAAGCTCAAGGCATATTGACGGTGCTGGCGGCTGAACGTGAGGATAATGTCGTCCACAAAGAAGAATAAAACGAGGAACTCGTTAGTATACAGATGTTACGGCACAGTCTCTAAAGACGCAGAAAGGTGAGGGGCTCACGAAGGAACCCTGCAAGAAAAGGCATCCCCACGTGACTAGTGCACGTGATGATCTACCCAAGATCCACATGTCGCCCTCACGAGCCGGGCGACATACAGCAACCGTCGCCCAGCGTAGCCCGGCTACATGGAGCAACACCAGATTGTCATAGCTTTCCTATAGTATATAAGCACACTCACTTAGCTAGATACTTGACCCTCCGTGGTCAACTTCAATAATCAATCCGCACCATTGATTAGTAACACGGCCTTCGCACGTAGTGCTCTGTCACGTGTGTTCGTCACTTCGTTCTCTTACACCCTCCCTTGTACCCACTCAAGGTAAACCCTCACACGGCTTACCACCCTCTTTGGTGTTTGATCCTTAGAGGTAGAGGCCCGCCGTTACAACAGACAGGGAGCGTCAAGGACCGGGAGTAATCCTAAATCAAGAAGTGATTGCGTGAAATGATTTTGCCATAAGGCAGGAGATTGCTTGAGTCCATACAGCGCACGTAGCAACTGTAGGCATTTACCAGGAGGAAGATCCATGCCTGGTGGAGGAAAACAAAAGACATCCTCATTGAGAGGAACACTTGGGAATGCGTTCACAACGTCAAGTTGGATGGTTTCCAAGTCAAAGGCGGCTATGATAGCCATAAGACTCCTGAAGATTCTAACGGCTAGAGTAGCTGCGTAGGTATCCTGGAGCGTGGATTGAAGATCTCCTCTCACACAGATGCGTGCTTTATAGCGTGAGAGATCACCTAGCTCATCAAACTTGTATTTGAGAACCCAGGTAAGTGGAAGGACTTGAGTATCTGCTTGGTTTGCGGTACTTAGGTCAACTTCCTTCCACACCCCCTTAGCCTTAAGCTTGTCGATCTCTTCATAGATTGCTTGCAGGAACTGGTCTCTGAATGGGTGTGTGAGGACTTCCTTAAAAGTCTTTGGCTCTGGTGGTAGATTGTCCTTGTTCAACTTGGGAGTGATAGATTGGTTGAGCCTGTTAAGGCCTGCCATAAAGGCATTAATGAATGAGGTTGGATGCTGTGTTGCTAGCTTGAGTGCTGCTAGGTAGGCATTGCGCCTGCGGTTCCTTGGCTGAGTCTGAATGTTGTGCTCTGAAATTTGCCTAGCAATTTCATTGCCCCTGGGAGCTCTGTTGCCCGGTTGAGCGGCTGGATGTGGTGCTGTTGGGTACTGAACTGGGAGGAGACGTCTTGGTGGAGGTTCAGGAGGAGAGTTATGTGGGAGAAGGTCCTCACCCCCTGAGTCTTGAGGAGTAAACTCTGGCTGTAAATCCTCTTGACTTGATGGGCTTGGAGTAGGTAATTGTGCCCGTGGTTTACCTTCTTTCTCTGTTGGTTTAGATGGGGTGAGAGTGGTCTCTTCCTCATCACTCTCTGTGTCTGAGTTTGATAAGTGAATTGGCGGAATTTCAAGCGTTGCTGGCTCTTCCTCAAGAATACTGTAGTAGACCTCCTTGTTAGATGGGTCATACATAGTATCCTCATCAAAGGTAACGTCTCTGGTGCGAATAACGGTGTCCTTGTCTGGGACCCAGATGCGGTAGATGTTCCTGGAGTCGTATCCAACGAGATATCCAACAAGAGCTCTATCCTCCAGCTTGGCTGTGCGTGTGATGTTCTTTTTAAGAGCATAGGCCTTGCAACCATATACCCGTAAATGAGAGACATCTGGCTTGAAGTGATGGACTTGCTCAAATGGAGTTTTCCACTGAAGGACCTGAGATGGAGTTCGGTTATGGATGTAGGCAGCTGCCTTGACCGTCTCAGGCCAGAGGGTTTCTGGGAGGTTTCCACTTGCACGTAGTGCTCGTGCCTTGCTAATAAGTATTCCTCCAGCTCTCTCTGAGTTCCCATTATGTTCTGGGGTACGTGGAGCTGAGGTCTCAAAAGTGATTCCCTGAGCGCTGAGGTCTCTGCGAAAGGACTGGTCCAAGGAGGTCTCTCCATCAGTGCGGAAAAACACAACATTTGCTTGATAGCGAGTCTTGATGATGGACAGGAAGTCAAGTATAAGGTCTGGTGCCTCTGACTTGAGCTTGTGTGTGGCAGTAAGAATGAAATTTGAAGTGATACACTCAAGGTGCGTGATCCAGCGGTGCTCATTAGATGAGGGCTGCATTTGAATAAGGTCAAAGGAGACCCGTGAGAAGGGTTCCTTAGGGTCTTCCTCTCGGTGTGAGGATTTTGAGATGATCTGATGTGCCTTTGTGCGTGCGCAGACGTCACAATGGCTAGAAAGTGATTGATTGGGGCCTGAAAAGGCGGCTCCTTCCACGGCGTCTGGAAGGTGTGTTAGGGCATTGAGCCCTGCATGTGCAAAGATGCTATGCCACTTGCTGATGGGCATGATCCTTGCTACATGTGCTGAAGGGGAGGAAAGATCGTCTCCCATTGACTTGTTGAATTCAAGGTAAAAATGACCTTGGAATGGTGTGAGAGTGCAGAGAGTAGTGCCCTGCTTGTGAAGGCGCATCCTCTCAGTATCCCAATGGACCTCTTTTGCCCACAGCTTATCTAAGGAGACAAGGTTGGCTTAAAGGTCAGGAACATAAGCAACATCAATAAGGTTCATAGTTGCTTGTCCCTGCGGGGTTTGAACATTGATTGTGAGGGTTCCATAGCACTCAACTGGAACAGATTGAGTGCCACAGGTAAGGCGTTGGTTCTGATTTGCCTCATGAGTCTTGGTAAACCTCTCCTTCATATGCTTGTTACAAATGTGGTTTGAGGCACCTGAATCAAGCATCCAGGAGACCTCAATGGTCTCTGGCTTTGATGGATTGGTGTAAAAGGTAGTGATCCTAGCTGGGAAGTTCCCTAGTGATTTGGGTTGTTGTGAGGGTTGATCTTCCTTAGCGCTTGATGATTGCTCTGGCTTGGGTTGCCCGGATGAGCGTTGCTTGCTCCGCTTAATTGATGCTTCAATCTTAGCCTTAAGGTCTGCATTGGACATTGCCTTTTGAACCTTAGCTTGCGTCTCCTTGTTGGGAGTCCAGCCAGTTGGTCTGTTGTCTGAATTGAGATACCAGCACTTGACCCAGAAGTGTCGTGATCCACATACACATGGAGGTGGTGGTGAGTCCTGAGTTGTTCCCCTAAAGGTAGCTGGGAAGGCAGCGTATTTCCCTGATCTTGAGGCCTGACGTAGGTTCTCAGACTTGGAGTAGTTGCGGTATTGTTCAATAAGGTTTGGGAAATCAAACTGGTGGCTTGGGTTCTTCTCCAGATCAATAAGATGATTGGAAGTGAAGATATGGTCATGTCCAGATAGGGCATCCAGGAAGTCCATTGCAGGATAGTCTCCTTCCACAAGAGGAAGCTTAGCTAGCTTGCCTCTACGGTAGAATTCCTCCCACTGTTGTAGCCACTTCTCAGTGTTCTGGCTGGTAGGCGTCTTGCAGAGCTTAGTGTGTTGATTACGGAGCTCTTGGATGGTGACGTGGTCCGTTGGAGCAAGGCGTTTCTTAAGGGCTGAAAGGAGAGACCAAGGGTGATGGTCCTCTGCATTGCGTAGGATAGGGAGAAGGTTTGCGTTGATGGTCTCTTGAATGAGAGCTGAGACATCTGTTAAACCATTCTGCTGTTCCCTGTATGCTGAGAGATTGTCTTTGTATGCAGTGCGCTTGGCTTGATATGCTCGAATCTGAACCTCTGTTGGATCTTCTTGTGACAGCGTGGGTCTCTCTGGTTCCTATAGTCCTTGTGGCTTTGCTGTGTGGCTAGGATCCACCAGTTGGCGGACATGGAGCCGTTCAGCACGCCCTAGGATTAGGAAAAGCCAGTCTTCCCATTGCTGGGAGGTAGAGAGAATGACTGTAAGCTTAGAGGAGCTCATGCTGATGAGTAACGTTGATAGAGAGATGAGAGAGACAGATCAAGTAGAAAGAATAGGTGGCGAAGGCAATCTAACCCTCCGGATGTGGCGGAAGAGTAGGAAAACCACCTAGGGGTAAAGAATGACGAAGAATCAGTTGTCAGAAGGCGTTCTAAGCGCTTCCGGGCTCATAACTATTAAAATATTGATGATGGCAGTCAAATGAGTGGATTCTTCGCCCAGAGGTGAGGGAGGTGGGAGAGGCCCCCTCCTTAACCGACTCGCGATAAAGTTAAATACACGTGATACCAACGTGACCAAAATTCAACAAATAATCCAGTTCCAATAAGTCCAATGGGTTGAAGTCTTAGCTATTGTTAGGGCTCAACCTTAGGATGATCGCTGAAAGGTTTATTGCGCTATGTACGTTAAGCTAAGACTTAAAGAGAGAAGAAGAAGAAGAGGAGAAAGAGAAGAGAACGACTTAAATACAAGAACGACTTGGCATCACGTGATCCGCCGATAATCCTCTAAGGCTTCTCCCGAGGCTCTAGACTCTCACAGTCCAGCGCTATGTTTTGGCCGACCTCTCCTACCCCCCCCCCCCTCGACGGACCTCGAACCCATCGCTTAGACCAAGAATGTCGGCGGATGAAGATGATGGGGGCGGTTACACTACCGTCGGCGCGTTGCGTCGCGCTACGCGTCGAGGGGCTCAACAAACCGACTATCGCGCCCTCCACACCGGCAAACCAACGAAACAGCGCAGGGCTCGCGCGACATCCGCATCCGACCTGCCGAGCGACTCGACTCTGGACGACGTGATTGGCCTGCTTAATATTATCGTCGCGCAGAACGACCGGCTTACCGAGCGCAACGAAGAGCTCGCGGAGCAGGTGGCCAGGAACGAAGACGAGATCAGGCGCCTACGCAGCGTGCTCGAGACGTCTAAGGAAACGCAGGCCAAGATGGAAGAGCGTATGGGGAAGATGGAGAAGCAGATTGCCGCGCTGGTGGAGTCGACGCGCAGGAATCTAAGCTCACAGTCCCAGATCAACGCCACGTATGCAAACGTGCTTCGAGGAGGACCGCCGACACCTGCGAACAGCAGTCCGTCGTCTACTGCCGCTGTCCTAGTACGCGCGAACCATACGACCGTATCTACGACTCGAACGATGCCACCCGCGATTGAGCTCGATCTCACGAATGCCAACGTCGATAACGCGAGCGCGGGGGATATCCGCGCGCGTCTGCAGACGGCGCTGGAGAGTCAGGAGGCCACAAAGGGGGTCAAGTGCTGTGGGATCACGAAGAACCCGAGCGATACGGCCAAGGTGCGCGCTTTCTTCCGGACGGAAGAGGACGAAGAGCTCGTCAGGTCGAACCTCGGATGGCTGGAGACGGCCTTCCGGGGAGCGAGGATTCGGGGCCGGCAGTGGCACCCAGTCAAAGTAGACAACGTCAACAAGTTGGCAGTTCTAAACGATGACCGCACCACAGTGCGCGCCGATGCAGGCCAGATAATCGGCGCTGAGAACGACGTCGAAGTAGCACAAGTCCGCTGGCTAAGCAAGCCAAGCGGCCGCCTCTACGGGTCGGCGGTGGTCTATCTTGCTAAGAAGAGCGAGGCGGATGCACTCCTCGCCAGGAGGGTGATCGATGTAGGCGGAGAGGCTGCGTATACCAACGTGTTCGAGCACCGTCCACGGCCAAGACGCTGCTTCAAGTGCCAGAGCTACGACCACTTGCAGTTCCGCTGCCGAGGGGAAGAAAGATGCACAAAGTGCGCGGGCATTGGCCACCGAGAAGACGGCTGCTCGTCGACGACGGTAAAGTGCGCTGCTTGCGGCGGCCCGCATAGATCAGACGATAGAGGCTGCCCGGAGTACGACAAGCTCTTACGCAAAATGCTCGGCCAGCGGAATGAATAGACCGCTAAAAGTGATTCACGCGAACCTAGGAAAGAGCGGAACAGCGCAGTATAGCCTACTAAACGACGAAGACCTTAGCGACTTTAGCATCATGTTCATCTCGGAGCCAAGCTGCTTTCGCGAGCCTGGCGGCGAGACCGTAGCAGCACCCGTCACTCATTTATATTGGAAGCAACTACTGCCGTCGACACCGCGGCACTGTCGTTATCCCATCCGTTCAATGCTCTGGATCCGCAAGGACACACAAGCCAGGCAGATAGTAGTACCCTCTGCCGACATCACAGCTGCAGTCGTTACGCTACGGGACCGGATCGTGTTCGTAGCAGCCGTGTACGTCGCCAGCAAGGAAAGCGTGGACGACCCGGAACTCACCAGCGCGCTCGAGCACCTGCGAGCAGCGATCACACAAGCAGGAAGCCAGACTAATGGGGCGCTAGAGCTCCTCATCTGCGGTGACTTTAACAGACACGACCAACTGTGGGGAGGTGATCAGGTATACAGCTCGCGGCGCAACGGGGAAGGTACGCCGATAATCGACTTTATGGAGGACTTTTACCTGCAGAGCTTGCTTCCTAGAGGCACGGTCACGTATGAATCGGCCGGACAGAGGTCTACAATCGATCTCGTCCTAGCGTCGCCCCGACTGACGGAAGAGATGAGCGGTTGTGGACCTGCCAGTACGGTATACGGGCATGACCATCTGGCTATCGAGGCCCGTTTTGAGACAGACGTGCCCCATCAGGAACTAGAATCGCAATACACGTTCCGCAGCGCCAACTGGGAAGCCGTTAGAAGCGAGGTGAGAAAGCAGCTCGGCGAAGAGCCACCTCCAGATGTCCAAGACATCGAAGACCTCGCCAACTACCTCTCCGAAATAGTATCGGCAGCCATCCAGCGCTGCATCCCCAAAGCGAGACCGTCACCGTACGTGAAGAAGTGGTGGACGGCGGACCTCAGTCAGCTGCGGAGGGCGTTTACGTTCTTTAGAAACCAAGCGAGAGGACGGCGAAGGTGGGGAGAGCCGGATATCTGTTTAGAAGCACAGGCAAGGGAAGCGGCGAAGAGATTCCACGACACAATAAGGCGCCAGCGGCGGAGATACTGGAAGGACTTTCTCATAGAGCCGACCAACATCTGGAAAGCGGCCAAGTATCTCACCGATTCAGGAAGCAGCGGCCTCGCCCGGATCACACGCCTCAAACACTAGGACGGCTACGCGGAATCCTGCGAGGAGATCTCGGAGACGCTAATCAGGGACTTCTTCCCGGAGCTCCCTGAAATACAGAGTACTCAGATTGAGGCGACTCAGAGCCTCGGTGAGCAGATAGAACACGCACCGCTGATAATGGAAGAAGTAAAAGAGGCCATCTTCCGGGCCAGCCCATTTAAAACACCGGGAGCAGATGGAATTCCGGCGGTTGTGTGGCGCGAGCTGTGGCCAGTGATTGGCAAACACGTCTTTCAGCTATTCAACGAATCGTTACTACAAGGCCGCTTACCTAGCCGTTGGAGCATCGCGAAGATTATTCCGCTGCGCAAGACAGGAAGGTCGGCGGAAGTACCGCAAGGATACAGGCCAATCTCGCTGCTCTCGACGCTGGGGAAGGCGCTGGAACTGGTGGTGGCAGAGAGGATCTCTGCTCTGGTAGAGGAGCACTCTCTACTACCTAAGAACCACTTTGGCGGCAGAAAGCAACGGTCTACGGTATAGGCACTAACGGTCCTGCAGCAGCGCATCTACGACGCGTGGCGGGAAGGCAAGGTTCTCTCGCTCCTGTCGTTCGACGTCAAGGGTGCCTACAACGGCGTCTCCCGCGACGTGCTCCTACGGCGACTCAGACAAAGAAGGATCCCGGAAGTACTGGTCAAGTGGGTGGAAGCATTCTGCTCCAACAGGAGCGCCTCTATGGTGGTAAACGGCGAGACATCTAGGGTCATGGACCTGCCGCAGGCAGGGCTTCCGCAGGGGTCGCCTCTCTCACCGATGCTATTCCTTTTCTTCAACGCCGACCTGGTGTAGTCCGTAACTAATAGGAGTAAAGGAGCTATTGCGTTTATTGATGACTATAGCGCCTGGGTGACGGGATCGTCTGCAAGCGAGAACGTAGCAAAGCTCCAAAGAACGGTGGTGGCTCGAGCCGAAGAGTGGGAAGCGACGAGCGGCGCGACGTTTGAAGCCGGAAAGACAACGCTTATACACTTCACGCGGAACGAGCAAAGACGGTCTGATGAGCCGATAGTGGTCAAGGGAAGAGAGGTGCACCTAAAGGTAGAAGCAAAGATTCTAGGCGTCGTCTTCGACCAGGAACTTCGTTTCAAGGCTCACGCGGGGAGGATTGCAAAGAGGGGTGTCCAGGCAGCCCTGGCGCTGAAGCGACTACAGGGCCTCCGGCCGAGCAGCGTGCGCCAGCTCTTCTTGGCCACAGTAGCCCCGGCGGTAGATTATGCGGCTCCAGTGTGGGCGCCGGTCATGACTGCACCACTGCTAAAATCGCTCGAGACAGTGCAGAGAATTGCGGGTAGAGCAATCACCGGAGCATTTAGGACGGTCGCGCTGCCCATCCTCGAAGCCGAAGCAGCGATACTACCTGCCAAGATCCGCCTCGACCAACAACTGCTTCGATTCTGGGTCAACTGCCATACGCTGCCCCAGAAACACCCGTTCTGGAAGCTAAAGCGTGCCATCGACCCGGCCAATAAAAGGTTCGTGTCCCCGCTGCAGCGGATAATGATGATGGCCAGAGATATCGACGTCGGGCACCTCGAAACGATCCGCCCGTTTGTGAGAATGCCGTGGGCCGGCAGGCCAGTCGTCCAGATCGAGTCTCTAGAAGTGGCAAAGCTCCGAGCCAGCTCCCCACCACAGTCAGAGGTCGCCATCTTCACGGGCAGCGCGCAAAGGAACGGCAAGGCTGGTATCGGCATCGCTTGCGCAGACAGCAAGGGCGCGACTATCATTACTCACTCATCTGTAGTCGGCAAGTCTGAGGTAGTAGACACTCCTTTTGCAGAGCTCCAGGCAATGCAACAGGCTGTAGAGCTGATACAAGGGACGTGGTCGACCGCGATAGTGACTGAATACCCCGAAGCAGCTGAGGTAAAACACGCCATCTACAGCGACAGCAAGACTGCCCTTCGTCTCCTCCGTAGGCCACGACAGGGGCCACGTCAAGAGATTATCGGAAGCATCCTCCGCTTATTGGACCAGATCAGATGCAACAGGGGGCCACCCGTCGAGTTTAGATGGGTGCCAGCGCATGAAGGGATAGCAGGCAATGAGAAGGCGCACAGCTTGGCACTGCAAGCTACAGAGAGCAACCAGGAGCCTCCTCTAAGCAGACTGCTACGGTCGTCAACCATGGCCCGGTGCAAGGAAATCACCTCGAGACAGTGGAGGAAGACGTTCGAAGCATCCAAGGTCGGCATGTCCATCCGCAAGCTTGACCGCGCGTTGGCGCACTTTCACACCAAGAAGCTCTATGACCAGCTAAACTGCAAAGAAGCAGGGGCAATTGCGCAGCTAAGGACGTCGAAAGCGAGCCTGAATGAGCCATTATATAAAATCAAACGAGTAGATGCACCTACGTGCGGGTGCGGAGCCGAGAGGGAAACCGTGAGGCACTTCCTACTGGAATGCCCACGCTGGATGGATCTCCGGATTAAACTGCAAATCGACCTGGGAAGTAGATTCGGAGATCTCGCGTTCATGCTAGGCGGATGGTCGGGCACTAAAAGGCCCGATGGTAGGTATGGGGATGGCCCACCGGAGAAGTGGCGGGCAGACGTGCGCGCAGTCAAAGCAACGGCGGCATTTGCTCTGGCCACGGGAAGACTAATCGCAACCAAAGACTGAGAGCTCAATCCTTCTTAAGGCAAATTAACTCCTTCTCCAGCCAGCCGTCACGCCGCTACAGGGACTGACAGCACTCGGGAAGTGGTCTCGAAGGGGATGGCATGAGGGGTACATGGAAGGTAGCTCTATTTTCACATTTCCTTCGTTTTTCCTTGCGTTTTGTTTAAGTATTATCTGTTTGTGCTTTTGTTAGCCTATCTTCAAATTGTCGAACAAGAGGGAGGAATGGTTTCTTTACATTCAGCGTGCTGGGCTTTGAATGAACCGGGATCCTAATGTAGATTAGCGTCGATTAGCGTTACTTGTCCCTATGGTCTTCTGAGGCCGACGGGTGTATGAATCATCATCATCATCATCATCATCATCATCATCTCTCACAGTCCTAGTATCCTCGTGAGTTGAGATCGCCTGCTAGGATAGTCCTCGTACTTATAATCTGGTCCCAGCAGACTGAATCAATAGTATACCCCTGAGCAGTCTTTCTATTATAATAATAATAATAAATTCATTTCCTCCCGATATAGCTCCCTTGCGGGTCCATGCGGGGCTGGCTATCTGCGCTTATTTTACACGAGGGGGAAAACCTTATTCGCCAGGCAAAAACCCCTCCTCTCTTTTCAGGTTTGTCTTCCTCTACTTGTTCCGTTTTTCCTGCTTACCGGTAGTAGCTGCTGTGGCAGCCCTTCATTCGATTACTGGTATCACCTTCTCAGTTCTCAGTTCAGTCCTCCTCTTCGTTTTCCTAGTGGTCCTCCTGGTGGTCCTCCTGATGGTCCTCCCGGTGGTCCTCCTGGAGCATCTCCCTCGCCATACTAAACTGATTTAGTAGGCCCAGCTGGAGGAACCAGCTTGATGCGGCTCCAACGCCCTTCTTTGTGGGTCTTTCTATTATAGATGTTCAGTAGTCGGGTTCTCCGGGTACGCTTATTTTCCCAGATATCAAAGCACTGAATATTAGAGTGTTTAATAAGGTCCGTTCTATCTTTAACCGTAATTGAGTTTAGTACGTCCTTACGAAACGCTATAAGTACTCGTATCTCGCTCTGTTGGTCGTTGTTTATCTCTGGCCACCGGATCTCACACTGGGGATATATAAATGCCTCATCACTCGCTCCTTAGTAGATGATCTGCTTCCTTCCTTGCGAATGTCATTTGTTACAAACTGGATTTGGAAGACTGCTCTGGTCGCTGTGTCTCTAACGCTGAGCATCTCTATGAAGCCTCTCCAAAATTGTTGGAGGATTGGTTTGTTGTCATGCTCAGCCCTCTCGAAGCGCCAGATGAGTCAGCCGCAGCTGGTCCTTCGGCGGCTGTCTGTTGCGCCTCGATAACCCTCCACCCGTCCTCCCCCTCCCCCCGTCGTCACCTCCCGCATGCAGGACCACACAGCCCACGGCCACCTCGTTGGTCGTCCAATGCCTCCTCGTCTATCGCGGACTCGAGGCCCCACCGCGTCATCCGCTCTCGCGCCTTGCAAACATCTGATCAATACCCAACTGGATCATGGCAACTCCCGGCGAGCTAGCCATGTTTCGCCCCCTTCCTATCGACCCTGCAACTACTAAGCATCCCTAAGAATATTGGCAGGCCCGAAAATGGCGCCTACCGCCTCGTGTTGTGACGCCCGTTTCTTCCCGTTCGTGTCTATTGATCTGCCTCCCGATCAATGAATACTGGGCCAGCAGTCATGGTGCTGACCGTGTTTGATTAGAGAGGCCGTAATTAGCTCGGCGGCATTGCTGGTGCCGGAGATCTCCGCGTGGAGGACAAGCGGGTACCTGGCCATTACCACCTTCGGTCGCGGACCCTACAACAGACCACTCTCCGTCTCCCAGCACGCTTCCCCAGAGATGTGCATGGCTAGTTCGGAGCTTAATTGCTCTGCTGTGCTGCCGCCGAACCTTGGGCCTTGACCACCGAAAGTCCGAGGTGCCAAACAGCCGAACTTGCATGGGCCACCTGACGCGCGTACAAGGATACCGCATGGCCGAGTCGTGCCTGGGAATGAGGAGCCTCAAACACTAATGCCTGCCCCACACTCTGCCCCACCTCCCGTGGCGTAGGGCACAGCTTGCATCCTCACAGATAGCAGCACACTGCTGATTGTTGCAATCCCCCACGACTCGTAATCTGATGCATGTGTGGCGAGCTCTGCTGCTGGCGGGGGGCCAAATGGCCGAGAGTGATCTTTGATATAATTGCCCTCCCGGTCGTGCTCTTACTCGCCAAGCACTGATCAAATGGCTCCGTCTGCGTCTGGCTCTGCCACAAAACAGCCACATGGCTGCAATGACAGCATCAGCTCTGACGAGGAGGAATGGATCACAGTGGTCGATGCTGCAGAGCGCAGACGCATCCAGAACCGAAATGCCCAGCGCAAGTACCGTACGTCCCGAGCTCGTCTGCCCCCGCCTTCACTGACACTTGCCCAGGGAGAAATCTGAAGCGCCGTGTCGAAGCGCTGGAGCGCCAGAACCCCACCTCGACACTGGCCTCCAATGCATCGATTTGCATGTCGCCATCCAGTTCCTACCCCGCCGGCGGCTTTCAAATGAAACAGCTGCCGAATTCTCGGCCAGAGCCTCAGCACAACCATATCAACTTGCTCAGATCACCTTACACGGCCACACAGTTGCCAACACCTCCCTCAGAGAACAACTGCATCAGATGCCAGGCTTGCGGTACGGTCGTTGCTCCGGGAGCCACCTCACCACTGAGCCCATTCTGGCAGGCGCAGGATGCTGCTATGGACTTGACGGGTTGGAGATCTGGATCCATCGTGGAGGAAATGTCCATGCATGACGGCTCACTCCATGCCACCCTATCAAGCACCGAGCCAGTGGATACCGCTCCGACGTTCGCAAACGCCAGCTTTGGATCATTGGAGCGTCCCGCGTCCCGCCCTCAAACGTCCAGCTCCAGAGTCAGAAACCCGAAACTCGCGCATGATGAAGAAGTACTGACATGTCTGCAGAGGCGAGCGTCATCCGAACTCGGCGCCCGTGATACTTCGGGGCGCACCATGCTGCACATTGCTGCAGAGAAAGGGCACGACATCCTTGTCAAGTTCCTTCTCGAGCAGGGTGCTGATCCCGACGCAAAAGATACGAATGGGTGGACACCCTTGCATCTGGCCGTCGAGCAGGGACACCAGGCTGTGGCGGCACGGCTACTGGAATCAGGCGCTAGTCTCCACGCAACCACGGAGGGTTAGGATCGGGAGGATTCCGCGTGGCTGCACCGCGACCATCCAGCGCTCCAATTTTCTATGAATGTCTTTTGTCTCGTATTTCCCGGCTCGCGTAGATAATGATACCCCAAATGAGATCCTCTTCAGATAAGCATAACAATGTTCCTCACATAGTGACCATAGCATTGAGCTGGGCGGCGCATGTGCTGCCGGGAGCGGAAGGTAGAGCTTCTTTCCCAGATAGGAAGTTCTGAGAACACAGCGAAAAGCGCCAAAGCCTACATACAGGGCGCCGGGGGCAGGGATGGCCCTGGCGCTTCGACCCGTAGCGACGGCTGACTGAGCGAGTCAGGAAAAGCAGGCAGTGTTTCGGGATGCTCTGGGCTGGCTCCCGACTATGCTGTAAGCTCACGCCCAGCCCTGTCGATCTCAGAGATAAAGCGCTGACCGGCTGACGCCGTCAGCACCCTCCTCAGCAACCATCAGCTTTCAGCACGACATAGTCTGCCTTACCGCCCCGCGACAAGGCTTGTGTTCCTGCTCGACGCCACGCTGACTGCCACTTGCTGCTGCCACCGCTGCCGCCACCGCTGCCGCCGGAGTCTCGCTTCCGCAACCCGACGACATGCACACACCTTGCCCCGACGCTGTGTTAAATATACGCAACCAGAACACCAAGACCAGTACGTCCATGCTATAGCACAGATTGCAGGGAAATTCTCAATGTCTCCATCCATCCTGAAGTCTTTCTCCTCGGACAAAACTCTCTGCGACCAGTTTGCCTCCGAGCTCACCCACCCGGGCCCCTTTAAGCGCGTCAAGGTCTACCACGACTCTCCGCCCAGCTCCGATGCAGACTCTGTGGGAACCGCTGCTGGAGCGCCAAGCTGCGCTTCTGGAGATGATCCGGAGGCGGTGCCACGACAAGATTTGCGCCTTGATGAGGACCGCGCCCTCGGTTCTGACGACGACTCTGGCCTCATGATCGCCGACCAGCGTCCTCCCCCGGACAACAGCGCGGCCTCGCCACCTCCTACGCCCGAGCTGGTTGATGGTGAGGAGTATCGCTTCCTCCCCGGATCGACCAAGCTCAGACGGTTGCTCGAGCGCTCTGACCGGATTGTCGTGTGCCCTGGAGTGTTTGACGGGTTCTCGGCGCGCGTGGCCATGTCCGTCGGCTTCGAAGGACTTTACATGGTATTGCTTCTCAACCGCAGCCCCCACCCAGTCTCTCAAGTGTACTCACCGATGCCCTCCACAGACCGGCGCAGGCACAACTGCCTCCCGCCTCGGCATGCCCGACCTCGCCGTCGCCCAGCTGCACGACATGCGCGAGCAAGCCGAAATGGTCTGCAACCTCGAGCCCTTCGGGCCGCCCGTCATCGCCGACATGGACGGTACGTCCCCTCCCTGCCTCCCCCATCACCACCACTGACAAAGCTCCAGCCGGCTACGGCGGCCCCATCGTCATCGCGCGCGCCGTCCAGCAGTACGCCCGCGCCGGCGTCGCCGGCTTCCATATCGAAGACCAGATCCTGTCCAAGCGCTGTGGCCACCTCGCCGGCAAGGAGGTCGTCTCGGCCGCCGAGTTCCTGACGCGCGTCCGGGCGGCCGTCAACGCGCGCGCGGCCGTCCGGTCGGACATCGTGCTCGTCGCGCGCACCGACGCGCTGCAGACGCGGGGCTACGACGAGTGCGTTGCGCGGCTGCGGGCGGCGCGGGATCTCGGCGCGGACGTGGGGATCCTGGAGGGGTTCGAGAGCAAGGAGCAGGCGGCGCGGGCGGTGCGGGACCTCGCGCCGTGGCCGTTGCTGCTGAATGCGATTGAGAACGGGGCGAGTCCGTTGATCAGCGTGCAGGAGGCGCAGGCGATGGGGTTCAGGGTGATGATTTTCAGCCTCGCGGCGCTGGCGACGGCGTATGTGGGCATGAAGGCGATGTTTGAGAAGCTGAAGTGTGAGGGTGTGACGGGTGTGCCGAAGCATGTTACGCCGAAGAAGCTGTTTGAGGTGGTTGGATTGGACCAGGCGAGAGAAATGGATGAGGCTGCTGGAGGGGCGGCGTTTTCGAAGGTATAGATTCCATAGAATACCCAAGTTCAGATTGCATTGTTGACTGTTGAGAGTCCAATTCCTAGGGGCTTCTTTAAGTTGTGGGAAAGTGAGTTCCTCAAAAGCTGTCAAAAGGGTTGTAGAGACGAAATACTACTCCAGTCTGAACCACACCTCGCTGTCGAGCTCGCTCAGCCTTTCATTGACAAGCTTCTCAATTCCCTGCAGATGCCGCCCGTACTCTGCCAACTCTTTGGTTATATGCACCATATTTCCTCCAGCTGCAGATTCCTTCAAGAACCACCCGGTTTCAACGACTAACATCGGAGGAGGTACGGAGCCGCCCTTCTCTGGAATGACCTCTAACCCAGGGAATTCGGCAGAATTCTTGCCGCGCGTGGAGACTATTTCGACACATGATCTCTTTCGTTCTTTGCTTGACAGATTGACCGCTACTTCGAGCATTCCACAGTTTGGAAAGCCTGCACTTGGACGGTCTCCCTGAGAGTTGGATAGAACACATGGTTTTGGGACTTCCTCTTTCAATTTTTCGTTCTTGACAGGGTCACAACTAATCGCATTCTTGGTAGATTAGTAGAAAGCTGGGAAGCTGCGTGGACGAAACTCACCGGCGACTCTGCACGTACTCTCTTCTTCTTGTGCTCATTTCCGGGCTCAAGAGCGGGGCCACGACGTTTGCCAGCGTAAGAATTGCTCGATAGATCCATGATTTGGTGTATACGTGATGCGGAGCCAAGGTAGAAGATATCCGAAAACGATGTTGAGGCGGGATCCAAGTAGCAGACCAGGGCCGCCTCCACATTTGAAGCACCCGGCGAATTACTTTGGAGCCCGCCGACGACGTTGATATTGTAAAAGCAACGGAGCACGAGATACAGAACATGTCAAAACAGAATGCAACTCCACCCAATCCACCAGTTCCATGCAGGAATCCTTCGGCTTACCTGTTCCTACCGCAAGGCGTGACCATACGCTAGGGCTGATCTCCGTGTCGGGCCGAATGCCGCGTTGTAGAAGGTGAGGGAGGGTCAAGGGACCAGTGTTTAAGCGAGCATTGACTCGAATAAAGTCAGCTTACAACCGCCCGCCTGCATGGCCTGAGTCTTTGTGAGAGGGTGTCTCACAATTCCTGATTCAGCCAAACAGCTCCACCGCGCAAGAAGCGAGGCATTCGCGACATCATCGTGAGAAAGCGGCATGGAACTTCATCTTTAACGTCTGCTTAGAACGCTGGCAGCGTACCAGAGTGGTGATCAAGGAAAGACAAACATGGATTCAATTGTGACTTCGATTATGAGCCTGCGCTCACTTTTCTGGTCGTGGTATTCCTCCACTCCGGTCTGCCAGCCCACGCTGCAGAAAGCTCCCTCCACAATCATGTCCACACTCGCATCTTGTCTACACTCAGGTTTTGACTCGTCCGCCCTCGTTGTTCCAGGAAAGGATGGAGACACTCGGGTCTCCCACCGCGACCTCGCTCGCCGTGTGAGAGAGTTCCAGCTCAATCTCGCTACGATTGGCATCACCCGCGGCTCGCGCGTTGCCTTCAGCCTCCCAAACTCGCTTGAGCTCATAGTGGCTTTCTTTGCCACGACTTGCATGCGAGCCGTTGCGGCGCCGCTCAACTTCGACTACAAGCAGTCTGAGTTTGAGTACTACCTGGAGGACTTGAATGCAGCTGTGCTTCTTGTTCCATGGGGGTCCATTGACAGGAACATTGATGCTGTAAGGGCTGCTCGGACACGTGGCGTGCGTGTTGTTGAGGTCAGTTTCAACGGTGGCGAAATCGTCTTCTCTGGACAGACAAAGACCACAGTTGGCGGCGTGAGTAGGTTGAAGGACCTTCAAGCTCAGCCAGACGACATTGCCCTTATTCTGCACACAAGCGGAACCACGGGGAAGCCCAAAGCTGTAAGCACCTTTCCACCTTCCGTGTCGCACTGCTGACAGCTCTAGGTCCCGCTTACGCACCGCAATATAACTCAATCCATCAGTAAGTATTGCCTTGTCGCAATCTGACTGCGGTGTGCTGACACGTTTTGAAGAGAATGTTCAAGCAACCTACGACCTTGGCCCCCGAGACAGAGGCCTACTCGTCATGCCTCTCTTCCACATCCATGGATTGGTCGCTGGAATGCTCACGCCTCTTGCCAGCGGCGGCTCAGTCATCGTCCCCCAGAAGTTTTCGGCGTCCGAATTCTGGACAGATTTCATCGACCACAGCGCCAACTGGTACACCGCTGTCCCTACCATCCACCAAATCCTCCTCAAGAACCCTCTTCCGTCACCCCGTCCAGCCATCCGCTTCATCAGGTCTTGTTCATCGCCACTTCCTCCAACCGTTCTGCAGGCCCTGGAATACGAACTCAACACCACCGTCCTCGAAGCGTACGCCATGACCGAAGCCGCCCACCAAATCTGCTCCAACCCCCTCACACCGGGCGGCCGCATCCCCGGCTCGGTCGGCCTCCCGCAGGGCGTCGAGCTGCACATCAAAGACGACGCCGGCGCCTCCCTCCCCACCGGCAGCATCGGCGAGGTGTGCATCCGCGGCGCCAACGTCACTGCAGGCTACCTTGTCGCGGATCCCGCCGTCAACACGTCGACCTTCACCGCCGACGGCTTCCTGCGCACCGGCGATCAGGGCCTCATGGACGACGCGGGGTATGTGAGGCTGACGGGCCGCATCAAGGAGCTCATCAACAAGGGCGGCGAGAAGATCAGCCCCATCGAGCTGGACAATTTGCTCCTGCAGCACCCGGACGTCAGCGAAGCCGTCAGCTTCGCGATTGACGACGCCCTGTACGGGCAGAACGTGGGCGTGGCGGTGGTGCGGAGGCCGGGGGCGAGGCTGGGCGAGGAAGATGTGAAGGCGTTCTTCCGCGCCCGCGCCGCGAAGTTCAAGGCTCCGAAGAAGGTAACGGATGATCAAAACGGCATGACGAGGGCATCCTGCTAATCAGGTTCTAGGTGTATTTCACGGAGACTATGCCGAAGACGGCGACTGGAAAGATTCAACGGAGGCAGGTGGCGGCTACGATGATCATGATGGAATCTCTGCCGGCTCCGGTCGTGGAACCTATGGATCATACGGTTGTCCAGATTCGCCAGAGTGGGATGGTTCACTGAGCCCCTTACTACTCAATGTTTCACTGCATAGAGTAGGATGGATAATGCGGCATTTTGGATAATTGCTTTATTCGCGGTATAATTATAAAATCCAAGACAATCATGGAGACAGATTGTCGCACTGGAAGCGTGATATATGCCATGACCTGTAATACTTTGCCCTTTGTCTGTCGGGATTGAGGTTGCGAAGAGACCATAACTGCTTTTTCGACAGCATTTTTGAAACAATTGACAATCATTGTGTGGGACAGTCTTTCCAAGCGATCTTTCGACGTGACACCTAAAGGGGTGAACTCTGCGTAATTTCTGCTTGGAGGCGCTCTCACTTGAGCAGATTCCTGCAACTCGAATTATAGTCCAATCACGACCCGTCTCAGCTACCCGACGAAAGCACGCAATCGACCAGAATGCCAATATCGTTTTACAACGATCGCAGTGCATGCTTGTTCGAAATCCAACGTCCTACGGCTGAAGTTCCCACGGTTCTGGGTACGTTATCTCAGTGCTTCACCAGACTCGTGGGCCGCCGTATCGCATCCGCACTGCTGACCAGATGTGATGAGAAAGTGGAGCCTGTCTCTACGCCGTGCGGGGGTGCCGTCAGCACGAACGGGGAAAGCTGTGCGAAATGTCGATCACGTCAGCCAACGACTCGCGTGCAACCGCCCAACCAAGCTCCTGCGCCTCAATTCTTATCTGTCGCCGGCGCTTAACCGGAGATTTCGACCCCACTGGCTCTGTCTTTATTATCGTGCAGGCGCTTGAACTTGCTCTCCAGCACCATCGACCTTCCAACAATCAACCAACCTTCCGCCTGTCACTTGTATATCCCGTTCTGCAGGCCTCCTCGAAGTTGCAACAACCGTCAAAATGCTCATCTGGAAGCTCATCAAGAAGATCAAGGGTGACAAGAACGGCCAGCAGAAGTAGAGCCATCAGCGTGATCTGTGAAGGTGATTCAAGGAATCTACAGTTGCTGGGCTACCGTCTAACCGTTTCGCAGATGACGGATTCCACCGAGCGCATTCCAGTCAGCCACATCACTTCTTGACCACTCGTCCAACACTCAAAGAACGGCTCTACGGATATATAATGGTGGAGCAAGTGGATACCCTCGTAATAGGAGGCCAAGACAGGCGATAATACACCATCTTTATGTAGTTACTGGAATTGAAATACCTTGTTTCATGCCAGCTTCATCCGTACCGTATCCTTATCGTGATCGCTATTAAAAATGTGCTGATGCTTTATCGGCACCGAAATTACTCTTTCTCCCCTTTTCCCATGTTGACGCCCCTTTTTCGTCATCTTCAGGTGCAAAACTCAGGGAAGTTGAAATGATGCACACCATATATTGATGAACGAGATTGGAGCCAGTAGATTGGAACAGCGGCGTACGTTGACAGTGCCCTCACTTCTCAGATCAGGGCCTGCTTCATTCAGTGGTGTAAACACAACTAAGAACTGCTTCATGTACATTTCATTCCATTACTATATCTTTTACCTACGTGATGTAATATGAGTACTCGAGTCTACTCCACCACTTGCTGAGAACCTGCATCCGCTCCTTTCACTTCTTCACCTACCTACCTGGCCTTGGGCTTCACCAGTCCCAATAACACAAGCGCGTACCCAACCAGCACCTCCGGCAACCACGCAAGACACAAATACAGCACCCAGCTCCCAGTCAGCGGATTGAACACCTGCGTCCTATCCGTCAACACCGTCGCCGCCACGCCCACCGTATACGCCACCCTCGCCGCCAGCAGCGGCAGGACCACCCCCGCCATCACCACATACAACCTGGCACTCCACCCGCCAAGCGCCCACGCGTCGCCCCAGTTCGTCGCCACCACGACCCCGATCAGCAGCAGCGCGCCGGCCGCCAGCCCCGCCGCCGCCCGCATGTACGTCTTGCCCGGGGAATCCGGGTCGGGAGCCGTGGAGAAGACGTCGAGGCCGCCGACGACGCCGAGGGCGAGGGAGGCGAGGACGAGCAGGTGCGTGAGGCGCGTGAGGCGCGACGAGCGGCTGGACGGGGCCCGCTTCTCGGGAGTGCCGGGGAAGGTGGCGCTTCTGGGGAGGAGTTCGTAAGCTTGAGGAGGCGCGGCTGCGGGGCTGGGGGCGGGGTGCTTGAGGTTGGTGATGCCGGCGGCGGTCATGACGAGGGGGGTCAGGACGATGGTGCTGAGGATGGCGGCGGGTGTGTAGAGGCTGGTGTTGTCTTTGAGCTGGACGTCGATGGTCATGGCGGCGCCGACGAATTTGACTGCGGGAAGAGGTGGTTAGAGGTGGTTTGTGTGGCTGGGTGGGTTGGTCGTACCGAGTATGAATACCAGGAGGTAGTAGAAGGACTCCAGTCGGAAGCGCTGGCGGAACAGGGTTGCCAGCGTGCCGGCCAGGAGCGGTACATAGACGATGAGGGTGGCAACATTGATCCAACCGCGCTGATTGAGGTGGCCCATTTTTTCTGGCAGCGCTTGATGTTCGGAGGTGCAGTGACAGAGGCGGGACTCAGGTTGGAGCGTCCTGAGCGTGCCAGGCAGCGCCACTACACCATTGTATACGCGTCGGCTGCACGACCCCAGCCGCGTATGCGCCTCTTGCAGGGCTTCGTTTTCCTGCCAGAATCGGCCGTGAGTGTCTGTCTCACCGGGCGTTGGGCCGAGCGAGTGTGCCGGAGTGATGGTCTCCTTTCGGACCGTTTTGCTCTCGCATGCGGCGCGGGTGATCACCCCGTCAGCTTACACCGCTCGCTTCGCACTCGACTTCCGGCTTGGTGCATGACACGCCTGCGTATGACGCTTGGTCTGCTGTTGGCCAACACGGCAGATTCGATAGAGCCGCGGATGGTGGCATCATCGCCATTTGTGATGGTAGTTCCCGCTTCATTCTTGGAGGGTCGACGCACCTCCCTCCAGTGTTGTGATTCGGAAAAATGACATTGATCAAGGCGAACAGAGATAGCAGCAGCTCCAAGGACTTGTCTTTGAACAAAGAGAAGGAGCATCTTGCCGCTGCCTCAGCTGCAGACACCGCCTCCAGATCACCATCGCCCGAAACCGTGCCGGCGGAGAAGACTGATGAGAAGAACGGACTCAGTGCCATCTCCTCCTCAACTCTGAAGGAGAACGGAAGCAAAGTTCTGGAACGGCCATCCAAGAAAGATGTCGAAGCGGATGCGCAGGATGGAGAGGGGTCCGCGGGTGACGATGTCGCTCCTGAGACGCCGCAGGCACGCCGCGTCGCGATCGGGATAGCCCTGGCATTGACCATGTTTGTGGTATGTTGATTCTACACATTTTCAAGCGGATTCAAGTTCTAAAACCTTCCAGGTTGCACTAGATTCCACCATCATCTGTACGTACCATTCTCAACGCTCGCTTTGGTCGTCATCGCTCACAAGACACAGCCACGATTATTCCACACCTCGTTGAAGTATGGGGAGATCTTTCAGAGTTTGGATGGTATGGCTCGGCTTACTTGCTCCCCATACCCGCCTTGCAGCCAGTGTTTGGAAAGGCTTACCCATTCTTCAACACCAAGTACGGCTTCCTGACGGGCATGTTTTTCTTTGAAGGTATGCGGATAACATCACTTCCTACTCTTTGTTGTGCTGACTCAAATCTAGTTGGATCGTTAATCTGCGCATTGGCGAACTCGTCCGGCATGTTCATTGCAGGACGGACGGTTGCTGGAACGGCTGGCGCGCTGATGGCACCCGGCGTGATGCTCATTATCGCCGACGTGATTCCCAAAGAGAAGCGCCCACTATTTACTGGCTTGATCGCTTCTGCAGCCGGTGTGTTGCTTCTGCCTCATCATATTCCATGAATGCTATCATTAACTGTCTCGTCAGGAATCGCTGCCTGCCTCGGTCCTGTTGTCGGGGGAATCTTGGCTTCGCGTTCGACTTGGCGCTGGTGCTTCTATATGAACCTGCCCATCGGCGGGGCAACCGTGTTAGCCATGACCTTTCTCTATAGGCCACGGCCACGTACTACCAAAAGCTTGCCACTACTGGAGAAGGTCAAGTCACTCGACCTTGCAGGCAGCACGCTGATGGCGTCGTCTGTGACCTGTCTTCTTCTCGCATTTACCTTCGCGGGAGAAGGTGCATGGTCGGAGCCTAAGGTCATCGGCCTACTAGTCACTTTTGCCGTTCTTTTTGGTGGACTTGTGGTTGATCAGTTCCTAGTTCCGGAAAATAGGGCACTGATTCCTCGGAGTATCATGAGGAAGAGGGGCATCATCATCTGCTCCATCTTCGGATTCCTTACCGAGGTTGGGTCTTCAAGCCAGGTCTACTTCCTACCGTTTTACTTCCAGGTGCGTAGACGACTAAGCGCATTCTCCGTGCCGTTGCTGATCGTGTCACGCAGGGAGTCAAAGGGAGCACAGCGGAGGGTAGTGGTGTTGATCTGCTCGCCTACCTCATCAGCCAGACTGTAGGTGGAATCCTCACCGGTGTCGCCATCAACCGGTTCAAAGTCTTCAACCCCTCCATGCTGTTCGGCTCAGTGGCGTTCTCAATCGGCGCGGGGTTGCTGCATACTCTCTCGGTCGGCACACCCTCGAGTCAATGGATCGGCTACCAGATCCTGGCAGCCTTCGGTACTGGATGCTGTCAGTTCATTGCCATGGGAGTTGCCCAGCAGGAGCTTGACAGGAATGAAGAAGCCATTGGGCTTGCAGTAGTGTACATGATCAAGATGCTCGGAAGGTACGTTGTTGTCAAACGCTACTGCCGACGGCGCTGACCAGGCTATCAGTTCTGTTGCCGTCTCCCTCTGCAGCACATTGTTTTACAAAAGGTTGCAAGACAGCCTCCACTCTTCAGGCCTCTCTCAGTCAATCATAGATGGTATTCTGCACAGTCTCGTGCTGAAGGGAAGTGGCACTACTGATCCGGCTGTCCATCTGGCAGTTGCCGAAGCGGTTGCCAAAGGTGTACAGACCGCATTCATCGTGCCTATTGTGTCTGGGGTCCTGTCATTTTGCGTCGCTGTGCTGCACAAGTGGAAGAAGATTGGCGACGGGAAGGAAGCTTCCTGATTGATTGTTCGTAGAGCCAACGGCAAATTGAAGATGTCCGAATAGGCTAGGCATGCAAAATATATCGTTAATTAGACTCAATAAGAGCAGGGCACTAGCAGTATCATGGTTGACTCGTGTACGTTCGTTTGCGCTGAACTTTTCTTTGTTTTCTAATTGCGAAGTGGTGCTCGCCCGGTTGGTGCGGCGTGCGGAAGTTCTGTGGCTGGGTGTCGCATCAGTCTGCCGACTATTCTGTCTCGCTATCTGCCCCCAGACTCAGACGTTGCAAGTGAGTGTTCTGCACCCTGAATTGCTCGAAATTTCATCTAATATTGCATTCAAAATACCTCGAGAGAAAAGTAGTCTACTTTGCTAAAGAAAGCTTCACCATAAGACCTCCACGAGGACGAAGGGTCAAGCCAGGAACCAAATTCTTCATCGGATCCTCCCCATCGTAGCTAAAGTCAAAGCTCCCAACCAGGCCAATCAGAATCGCCTTCAGCGCCCTCAGCGCGTACTCCTTGCCAATGCATGCCTTAGGTCCAATCATGAATGTCAGATACGAGCCGTTGGTCTCCATACCCGGCTTCCTGTTCTCTGGATTCCAGCGCTCGGGGATGAACTCATCGGCAGACGGGCCCCACACAGCCTTGGATCTGTTAACGGCAAAGCTCGGAATGACCATCTGCGTGCCCTTGGGGATCTTGACGCCGTTGATGGTGACGTCCTTCATGGCCTGCTTCCAGCTATTTGGAATGGACGGGTACAGACGCGTGACCTCCATGACAAACCAGTGCAGGTATCTAATTGCGTCCATATCGATGCTGTTGATAGGCTGGGCGGGGTCCGGGATAACCTTGCGAATCTCAGCGCGGAGCTTCTGGGAGACTTCGGGCTTGGTGGCAAGGATGTAGATGGCCCAGATCAAGGTTGCCGCATTGGTTGCAAATCCGGCAGCCTAAGGTTGACGTAAGTGACTGCTCGGATTGTTGGTAGACCGAAGATGCTCTCACCGTGAAAGTCATTGCGTTCTCGATCATGTCGTACTCGGTGAGGTCTTTGGTGTTGATCATGACTGACAGCATATCTTAATACGGTCAGCAACTCATTCGCCAACGAATTCGAGGGTCTGACGTGCCCTTGTGGTTGCCTTGACTGTCTGTCGACATATCCTTGTTTCTTCTCTGCTCAATGTAACGCAAGTATCCTTCATTCATGAGCCTCCTGTCCGCCAGTTGGCTTTGGTACCGCTTGATGGGAAGTCTGTTCAGCAGCCCGTGATCCACAAAGATGGGCAGAACGTAGACGTAGAACGCATCCCAACCCTTGTGCCCTTCGATGGGAAAATTACGGTCGAACAGCTCAAACCATGCCGACGGATCATCAAGAGCCTTGAAGTCCGCTCCCCATGCCGTCGCACCGAGGATGTCGAAAGTGCAATAATTTGTCCAGTCAGACATGTTTAGTTCAGCCACTCCGTTGGGCGTCTCGTTAATGGCATTGACGAGTTTATCGTGGAATCGCTGAACCTGCTTCCACATGTCTGGGACAAGATGGCGTTGCTGTGAGGGCGTAAAGGCCGGGCCAAGGGCCTTTTTCATGCGCTGCAGTCGATCAATACAGTGACTTCGGATTAAGTGCATCAATCAAACTCACCCTGTGTCGGGGACCCTCGGCGAGGACAAGACCATCGCCCAACTGGTACGCCATTGTTTTCCGGAGCTCAGGAGGCCATTGGACGTCATCATGGGTAAGAAGCTGCCTCACCGTGTCTGGGCTCATCGGGAGCAGCTTTTCCTCTCCGAAGAAGCCCGTGAAGCGCATAAAATCCGTATACTCGACTCCCTTTCCCCACTCCCACGCCAAGACACCTGTCGCACGCCCCATTTCTTCGAGCGCATGGCCGAAGAGAAAGCTTCCACCCTGTTTGAACGACGATTACTATGATTCTCGACGTGGAGAAAAGCACTTCACTCACTGTTGGACCCGGGAGCTTCCTAAGAGGACTCAGGACAAACGGCCACAGGTAGCACACCACCACCAAATTTGCCGCGATCTCGGAGATCAAGAGAACGGTAAAAGTACCCCATTGTCCCAGAACTGGTAGTGGGAGATATTTGGCAGCCAAGAAGGCGAGAGCAGAAAACAGGAGTAGTTTGGAAAACATGATTGGGCCTTGCACGCTTCGACGAATTGATCTCCCACGCTCACATATACACTCTGCCCAACGTCCAGTGCTGGATACCGACCTTCACGATCACCCCATGGTAGCGTGAATTTCCTCGAAACAGGCAATCTCGCCTGTTGGATGATAAGCATGCAGGTTCCACTATCGTTACCGAATCACGGCGGGGTCGTCATTGCGGAGACTGTGATTAAGGTAGGTGTCACTCTCGCAGGAAGCTCGTCATGGCGACCCTGACATGATTGCTTATGCTTATGTTGCTGAGCACGGTGCTTACGCTCGCCTTCCTTGTGCAGATCCCTGCTGAGCCGAACCGGTGCACCCTCTATGCATGACTAGCGAAGCGAGTAGAGCATTCGGCGACTTTTGGCCATCGGCAATTGGCAGCTCTCACGCAAAGCTCGCACTTCGGCGAACCCGCATGCCATGTTCTCACATATCCTGGAGCATGTTGGATTCGCCGCACTGACCAACAAAGCTCGCTCATGCTGTCCTAAACCGACTTCGGCGCAAACGGGTTTCATTGGATGAGCTGGAAGGGTTATTTCGGCAGCTTCTCAGGGTACGCGGGGGATTTGTGAAGCATCGAAACGAGTTCACACGGGGGCAGTTCAAGCATGCGTCTGGATGGTATGCTCGTCTTGTAATGCTCTGCAGACTGACCCTGACGAGGCTCAGCAGCAAAATATCCGGCTCAGTGTTACCATACGAGAATCCCGTAGAATGAATCATCAAATATATTCTGGTATCTACGACGTCACTATGCAAGACACGCCGCATACTGCTTCAACTCCGCATCCATCTTCAGAGTCTCCATATGAGCATGAAACAGATCGACCGCCACCTCCAGCCCCCCCGGATACCCCTCCCCATCCCCTCTCTCCCGATCCCTCATCCCAAAAGCGGGCAGCACGCATACCAACCCGTCAAACTGTCCACCGCCCGGCAAACGCATCCGCTGAAACCGCCCGCACCCGAGCTCGACATCCTCGACGCTCCCAAACGACTTCTCCCACGACGTCGCCAGCACGTCGTACCCCATGTAGCAGCTCCACGCGTTCACGACGTCCGCGGCCCGCGGCTGCGCCGCCACCAGCTCCAGCTGCGCGCGCAGGAACGCGTCCGTCGCCTTCGCGTTCAGCGCGGTGCGCACCGCCGCCGCCGCCAGCGACGCCGCGTCGGCGTCGGCGCGGCCGAGCGCGCCCACATCCAGCTGCGCGGTGCTGAAGAAGGCCGCGTTGCCAAAGTAGCCGGCCGCCAGCGCGGGCTCGAGCTTGCCGCGCCCGTTGACCGCCAGCGAGAACTTGCTGGCCGCCGGCGTGGGGCCCCTGCCGGGCTTGGCGGCGGCCAGGCGGGCGCGGGTCGTGGCGCGCCAGAGCAGCGCGCAGACGGCGTCGTGGGTGGAGAGGCGGAGGGGCGTGTGGGCCTGCAGCGCGGCGTGCAGGGCGCGCAGGGCCGGGGGCGCGAAGTGGAAGATGGCGGTGGCGATCTTGGGTTTGGCGAAGGCGAGGGCTTTGGCGACGAACATGACGGATGGGGGTGGGAGCTGGAGGCCAAAGATGTGGGGCGGGGCGCCGGGCTTGACGGTCCACTCGAGGGAGGTGTCCTGCGCCGGGACGTCCTTGAGCATCAGGAGGGAGGTGTTGTCGTGGACCTTCTTGGCTTTGCCGTCGCGCTCGATGTCCAGGAGGGGTGGGGACTTGTCGCCCTGGGCGTAGAGGCGAGCTCGTGCGAACCAGCTCTTCATCAGGAAGCCGGTGGCGGTGGCGTCGAGGAGGTAGTGGTGCTTGTTGACCATGATGACGTAGCCGCCGGTGATGAAGGTGACTTGCACCTGGAAGGTGT
The DNA here is from genome assembly GCA_029906385.1 of Neofusicoccum laricinum. Taxonomy (NCBI): domain Eukaryota; kingdom Fungi; phylum Ascomycota; class Dothideomycetes; order Botryosphaeriales; family Botryosphaeriaceae; genus Neofusicoccum; species Neofusicoccum laricinum. The sequence continues at coordinate 3,106,459 of CP123720.1, read as the reverse complement.
CCCAGCCGCCATCGCTGTCTGGGCGTGGCACTGCTTCGATGCCGGTCGCAAAGATCTTGGGGTCGAGGTACTGAGAGGGGAATCCCAGATCCGGGCGGAGGGATTCGAGCGTGATCTTGTCGTGTGTCGAAACCACAAACGGTAGGGATGAAGACTTCTTCACTTTCACAAAGAGCCTCCCGTTGTCGGGCTTGACGTATACCTTGCCAAGAATTTGCGGGAAAGCGAGCACGTTGTCCTCCGGGAGGCAGAGAAACGACTCGAGGCTTCTCTTGAGACGGTCAACCAGTTCATCACGGTAGGCTTTCGGGGACCCTGCCTCGCCCCTCGTGTCGTAGATAAAGATATACCGGCTGTTAATTGCCGGTGGGATGTTGTCGGCCGGGGTCAGATCGAAGTTTGCCTCAAACGGTTTTGTGGCTCTTAAGCTGAATATTTTGTTGCTCGGCGACGAAGATCGGAAGAACATCATGATGTGAGTGAGGCACTGTGCGTCTGGCAGAGGAATTGAAGTAACACTGAAATATAAAGATATGGTTTGCCAAGGCGTTGCCGCATGCAGTAGCCTTGTGATCCGGAGTAGGGCTATGCTGTCTCTTTGTGAGCGTTGCGCTGCCGGCCCGATGCTCGCGAAAAGCGAATTACTCGAAAGGGATAAATGATAGCATTGCAACCGACTGCTTGATGATGCGTCAGCTGACTCAGATCTCGTCTTTGGTAACGAGACCCCACAAAAGAGATATGCCAGCACGTGTTTACCCTTTCAGAGTAGGCTGGATGCTGGCATGCCATGCAAGAGGGTCGGTGCTGACTGTGGGCGTTGTTGGGTTGGGTCGGCCCAGGCAAACCTTTGGAGAACCGTCCCAGGCGGCCTTGATAAAGTTTCGAGTGGCTCGGAAAGCCCTTGGATGTTCTCGTTGATTCACATTTATTATCTGAGCATTGGCACAAGCATTTGTGTGCACCACTGCAACGCAAACCCACATCGACATGGCCTCGACTCTGGCGACTACCATTGCGCACGACGCTTCCATCACCGGTGCTGCTTTCGTGGCAACGAGCCTCCTCTACCGAGCTACGAAGGGATACCTCAAGTCATCGATTGTCGGCTGGGACAATGTCAAGCCAAGTGCGCAAAACCGCATGGCATGCGAGATTGCCCTGTTGCCCACGAGAGCGGTCCTCTTCCTGCTCTGCGCACCAGCAATCATGAGTGCATTTGCGGCACCGGATGTGTGGACACACTTGGATACCTACCGCACCATCCTGGCCTCGTAAGTACAGGAACAAGAAGTACTGCACTGGCCACCCGCTAATGCTGGACAGTGCAATCATGGGGGGAAGCTACATGTTCGACCTGACAATCGAGAGAAACGACGTTCTTTCACTCATCCACCACTTCATGGGACCGGCACTCCTTCTTTGGGTTCGCTGCTCCTACTCGGCATTCAACTCCTCCGACGCCCTCATGTGCCGAATGTTGGTTTCCTTCGTCTTCTTCGGCGCCGGCGTTGGCGGATCCGTCACAACATGCATGCTGGTTCTCATGAAGCTGGCTAAGAATCAGATTCAGAAGGACACACTGTACCGGCTGGTCACGATCCTGTCCTGGGTCCTGACTCTCAACACCTGGCTCTCCACAATGTACGGTTGCACATATCTTCTATGGGCATTTGAAGATCTCCATCGGCACTGGGGCAATTTCGCTGGCCTCGTGCCCCTGTTCCTCTGCGGCTTTGAGTTCTGGCTCCAATGGCGGTGGGCGCTGCGGTTCCAGGGAATCTCGGAGACACTGGGAATTTCAGCCGGGCTGCTTATACCCACCAAAGTGCAGACCTCTTGGTCTTCTCTTGAGAAGATGAGCCGGAACAGGATTGGAGCCGGTGCTCTGGCGCTTTCCTGGGCTTTGTCGTACTCCGGTGTCTGCGTCAAGGTTTTCCACAGACTCGGCAGCCAGTTTTTGTAGAGATTGGCAGCGTAGATGGATCAGGGACTGCAGCACCATAGAAAAGCAATAGCCCATTTCGGAATTGGAAAAATCTATCAGGATATTCGAAGATGCTCTCCATGCATCCGCACAGATAAGAACCTAGAATTGCTTCTCATAATACGATTCCCATTGGTTGATTGCACGCAGCACGTGAGTGAGCGGTTCATGGCGTGGTTCTGAGAAGCCCAGCAACGGGCAAAATCCATAGACACAAATGCTTCGACCCCCCACGTGCCTTCCAGCAAACAGGCGGCGAGCTCGCGCAGGATGATGGCATGCACGAAGGCTGGGAGCAACTTGACCACCGCTGCAACAGTCGGTCTGCTTTGCGGAGAGTCAATAAAGCTTTGGCGACATCAGGACTTGGCGCGTTCTCCTTCCGAAACGACCTCGCGCACGAAATCTCAAAACGTCGCTTAGAGGTCCTCAGAATCAGGCACTTCTTGATAAGGCCCTCGCCACTGCATGACCACATCTCGCTTGGCCAGAGAAGAGGATGAAGATGCAGATTGCGAGGCTCACAGATAATGACGTGATCGCCTCTACCGTCCAAATCCACTGTAATCAATATGACGAGGCTAAATTGGGAGCGGCCTGGGAAGGACGTGCGCGGACCCATGCTTGGAAAAGCTTCGCTTACCGGGAACCAAGCCTCCGTCCTGATAAGCTTACATGCATCTCTCCGCGGACCGTGTGGCCCCTGTGCCGGCTCAGCGAGGAAGTCAGTCTCGCAAGCCAAGCCACCGTCAGACGGCCAGCACAACGCACATCGTGGATTACCGGTTCGGGCCGTGGCTGGCCTCTCACCAGCAGTCGAAGAAACCGCCATGGGCCTCACGAGCGCGGCTTCGATAAAGTCACGAGCAGAGGTCGTGCTTCGAAGTGAGCAACCACCCACCTCCCAGCTCCCACCACAGCGCGAACGACACCGCATCCCCCGCAGAAATGGCATCCTCAACGCCGCTGTGGCACCTCTTCGAAAAGTCCTGGACGACGCTCACCGGCGCCCGGACGGACAAGTTCACCTTCGAGCCGGAGAGGACGCCGTTCGCGACCATCAACGAGACGGCAGCCATGCTAGTGGTCTACTACGTGACCATCTTCGGCGGGCGAGAGCTGATGCGCGAGCGGCCGGCGTTCCAGCTGAAAGCGCCCTTCATGATGCACAACCTCTTCCTCACAGCGGTGTCGGGCGGGCTGCTGGCACTGTTCCTCGAGCAGCTGGCGCCGACGGTGTGGCAGCAGGGCGTCTTCAGCTCCGTCTGCGACGGCGCGGCCGGCTGGACGCAGCCGCTGGCGCTCCTGTACTACGTGAGTGGCCAGCCGCAGACCCGGCCTCGGGCGGCCCCCTGACTGACTCCGCGCGCCAGCTCAACTACCTGACCAAATACGTCGAGTTCGTCGACACCGTCTTCCTCGTCCTGAAGAAGAAGCCGCTGAGTGAGTCCGGCCTTTGCGCCTGACCGGCACAGCCACCAGCTAACGCCGCCTCGCAGCCTTCCTCCACACGTACCACCACGGCGCCACGGCGCTCCTCTGCTACGTGCAGCTGGTGGGCGAGACGCCCGTGTCGTGGGTGCCCATCACGCTCAACCTGGCCGTGCACTGCGTCATGTACTGGTACTACTTCCAGAGCGCGCGGGGCGTGCGGATCTGGTGGAAGCGGTACATCACCGTCATGCAGATCGTACAGTTCGTCATCGACCTGGGTAAGCCAGACGAACCTCTCCCCCTTCTTTCGTCCACACCCGCCCCGGCTGACACCTCGCCCGCAGGCTTCGTCTACTTCACGTCGTACACGCTGTTCGCGAGCCGCTACTTCCCGTCGCTGCCGCACGCCGGGCCGTGCCAGGGCGGCGAGACGGCCGCGCTGGTCGGCGTCGCCATCCTGACGTCGTACCTGCTCCTCTTCGTCGCCTTCTACGTCGCGACGTACAGGCGGTCGGCGGCGCAGAAGGCGTCGCACCTGCGGCGGCTGGGGTCCAAGACTAGCGGGGCGCTGCAGGGGGGACTGAAGCTGATGCCGGTGGTCAAGGAGTGATTCGGAGTCGGACGGAGGGGGAGCGACGGGCAGGTGGCCGTGTGTGTGTGGAGCGGGGGAGGAGAACGGCGGTGCGGACGGTCGTGGGCTGTAGTATGAATGAGATGTTTCGCGTCAGGCCACCGGGTGTGAGCTGTGTCCAAGTGCTTGTCGGTTCTTGTTGGTGGCTCGCCGCATGAGCCTTGCCCTGCTCGGGGCGCCCTCTGGCCCGCTTTTGCCGATGGGCGACGGACGGGGACGTTGTTTGCGGCCCCCGAACTTCCAGACCACACGGCCGTCGGTGGCTTACGTATGGGCATGCTGCGGGGGTGAATGGCCGGGAAGCCGCGATGGGCAGCGGCAAGCGAGAACACACTAATACCGCCGACTCGATGTGGGAGGCACAGGCGAACGATGGCTACGGGACTCGCCGCGGCTCCTGCGCCCTGCCCGCGGCCGTGGGCGCGTGGCGAGCAATCTACGGTATACAGGTGCAGTCCGGCGGGCACCACGTGCGGCTGGCAACCCGGGGTAACCCCACGAGCCCAGGTGCCGATGCTTGCCACGAAAGCTTGTCGCGACAAGATCCTTCTCGGCGCTGAGCACTGGGCCTCCGGTTCCAGCGGACCGTTAGCAGCGCGCATCTGCCGCTCAGTGGCCGCCGTGGCGTCCTAGACCGTCGCCTGGGCGCCTCTGGCCGGCCGAACCCTGCCGCCTAGGCGTGGGCTGGTGCCGCTCGTAATCTGCAGCCGCCCCTCTTCGCCGCCTCGTTTCTGCGGCGGCACACAGCACGTGTGCGCGAGAGAGGCTCGCGCTTTGCATCAGTCGGTCCGAGGGCGTGGCACGGCGGCTGATCTACGACTCGTACTCCGGCTGCCCTTCCGGGAGACCACGGCAAACTAAGTCGCCCCGGCCGCGTTGCTGTGCCGCTGCAGCTCGATCCTGCAACCAGGTAAGCAGCATCCTGCCTCGTGTTAGCGTGGGGGATAAGTAGAACCGCCGCACCACCACTTCGCCAGCAGCTGCTCTCCGCCATGGCTGCTCAGGTGGCCGCCAGCATGCCCGACTCGATGGCGTTGTTCCCGCACTGCACCCCAGTCTCGCCCTTCCCGCCGCCGCAGCCCGTGCCGGCAATCGACACGGCCATGTGCTCGGACGAGGAAGACTGGACCACCGTGGCCGACGCCGCCGAGCGCCGGAGGATCCAGAACCGCAACGCCCAGCGCAAATATCGTTCGTTGCCCCGCCGCCACCTCCGCTCCTCGCATCGCCGCTGACCTCTCGCATGCTCAGGCCGCAACCTGAAGCGCCGCGTGCAGGCGCTGGAGCAGCAGCAGCAGCAGCATGCCTTCGGCCACGCCTCGTCGTCCGCCGCCATGCCGCCCATGCCGCCCAGCCTCCAGCACCTATTCGCCCCCGGCCCGCCCGGCTTCCCCGCCCGCGACAGCCACGGACCGCGGCGCGCCGCCGCGCAGCTGCCCACGCCGCCCGCCGAGGCGGCCGCGCTCGCGTTGCAGGGCAGCGCGACCTGCCACCACTGCGGCAGCCTGGTCGCGCTGCCGGCGTTCGAGCGCTTCGCCGAGGACTGGGGGGACGAGCTCGGCGGCGGCCAGGGGGCGGTGGCGAGCCTGCTGGGCTCGGGCTCGGGCCTGGGTGGGCTGAACATCTCGTTCGGCGAGGCGAGCAGCGCCGGGCACGGGGGGGAGGCCGAGCAGGGCGGCGCCGCGGCGGTGGCGCGGCGCGGGAGTCGGCAGGCAGCGCGGCAGGGGCGGAAGAGGGCAGGCAGCCCGGCGAGGGTGAGTCTGTTCCAGGCAACGGCGGCGTGTCGCGTTTGCTGACAGGCGTGGCGGCCCCAGCAGCAGCAGCAGGACGGCGCGGTGGCGGAGCAGCCGTCCGGTGCGCGGGAGCCCATCTCAGGGCGCTCCATGCTGCACATCGCGGCGGAGCGGGGCAACGACGCGATGGTCCGGTTCCTGCTGGAGCAGGGCGGCGATCCGAACGCCAAGGACGACCTGGGCTGGACGCCGCTCCATCTGGCCGTCCAGCAGGGCCACCAGCAGACCGTGTGCAGGCTGCTCGAGGCGGGCGGCAATCTGTTCGCCCGGACGGAGCGGTAGGAGGGCGGAAGTGTGGGTGGGGACGGTCTCGTTTTGTTCGCGGAACTCGGTGTTGGGCTGTTTGTTTGACGCACTTGATATCCTGGGCTGCTGGTTGGCGGGGCGGTTGTTTTGCATTATTCGAGGTAGAAGCTATTTCAGAAAGGTGATGGTTACTGTGGATACCAACAGCTTCGGCTCATACCGCGAGCAGCTAAGCCTGTGTAGTCTCTGTTAACTCCCGCCTTGTCCTGTGAGATCTGCGGGTAGGGATTGGGCATCAAGGCAAATGCCGTTGTTCGGCCCGGCCTGGGGGTTCGATCGTCGTTTGGGGGGGGGGCCTGACTCCTACCAGCACCGGTGAGACCGCTAATGATGGGAGAGTGAACACCGAAGTCCTGGAACCACAGGGGACTTCCATTCATTGCAATTCGGCAGAATAGCAAGGCGGAGGCAAAGCCCTACTTTCTGTGGATAATCAGCCTGGTGGATGCGTTGGAGAGGCGATTCGGGACTTCCATGGCGCTCCTGGGCATATTAATGTGCTCGAGGGCGTGGCGAGCTGCTCCAGCAGACCGTCCGTTCTCTTGGTTGATCGGCTGTGCCGTGGAGATCAACAAAAAATTAGTCATCAGGCCCCGATGTTTGCTTTCCCAAGTGCGTTGTGCCCCACACAGCTCTTGACATGTTGGATCAGCATCAGTGGACGCCGAATAGCGGGCTGGTGTCACAGATGCCCACGTGAAACAGTAGGCATCTGTAGAACATCGCCGAGGCAAAATGGCACAGAACAAGAACGAGGACGCGGAGGCAGACGTGGCGGGAAGCTGGGCGGCCTGGGGTTGTGTTTACGCGAACCTTTCCCGCATGGCAAAAGTGGTTGCCGATTCGTGTGCTGTGTGCCCGGTGCCTGATCACTTCCCCACTCTCCAACCCACAAGCTCCAGCTCGGCCGGGAATCGCCTTCATACTCTGATCTCCTCGACAGACACTCCGTCGTCTGGCCGAGAATGGGATCAAATGGACTGCCGGAGTCACGGCCACGCTGTTCGTGACTCGGCCCCCCATCTGACCAGGGCCCAAACTGGTCAATCAACACATCCGTCATGACAGCCAGCGCTCCCCGGTCATCTCCGCATCAGGATGCTACGCCAGGCGCACAACATGCCGATCCGAACCGGTGGAGGAGTGGGCTTTGGAACGCACCACTGCCACAGATCCCAGGCGCTGCATTTGGACATTTATCTCCCCGCAATTGATCCGTCGTGCAATCTCGGTGCTTTTCTCCACACTAAGAGCGTGTGTTTGATGGTTCCTCGGGGTTGTCCCAGTATGAGAGTTTCCGCGGGTTTATGTCAATCGACTTGTGTTCTGCCAACGACGCATCTCTTAGCTACATTTTGTCGAACGGTGCGAGAAAGTAAGACGCCGCTGTCTTGTAAATTAAGGCTATCTGAGCTAACTATATACTACTCGTTTAAAAGAACACGGTGGCTCTTTCATCAACCTTAGCTATAGTAAGAAGGGGAGCAAGGGGTAGTGTTGAGGTTAGTGTAGCTTTTTGTTGAATGAAAGATGAAGCACGTGATTGCAGGCACGTGTGGTTGACACACCCCCTTCAGAATAAGCAGTCTGGTGCTTGTTCTGACAGAAGAAGTTGCTGGTACTAGGGCTGAACTGATATACTGACTTGTGTACGTAAGGAAATTTTGCTGTAGATTTAGTGGGAAGGAAATGCGCAAGGAAAGGGTCCAATTTAGGGAGTATTGCTCGAGTTCAATTCTCTTCAGGAACATTGTCGGTGGCTGTGATGCCTGAGGGCTGAATGAGCTCTCTAATGTCTGTAAGGTTCAATTGCTTGACAAATTGTTTGAATCTTTGAGGGGGAAGAGGCTTGGTTAAGCCATCTGCTACCATTTCAGCTGAGGGAGTCCACTGAAGTCTGATGCGCTTGGTTTTGACTTCCTGGCGTAGCCAGTGCTGATGGATATCCACATGGCGCAACTTGGTGGTAAGCTTAGGTGTGGATTCGTCAAGAAGGCGTATTGTTTGCCTGTTATCACATTGTATGAACAAGTGATGATCTGGATTGAAGCGTATATGCTGAAAGAGTCTTTCCCACCATAGAAGCTCCTTTGCTGTAGTTGACAGGGAGAGAAACTCGGCTTCAGTGCTTGAGGTAGTAACAGTCTTCTGCTTGCTTGCTTTCCAGTCAATAGGGCCACCAAAGAGCTGAAAGACGTAGCCTTGGGCGGATCTTCTTGTGTCTAGGTCGTTTGCAAATGAGGCATCGCTGCAGGCTAGGAAGATGTTCTGTCGAACTTTTGGTGGACCTCAGGTCCTGAACTATGTGAGGTCAGAAGAAAGAACTGAATTTCTGCCTGTCCTTCTGAGTGAAGGAAAATGAGTGTCCTTAAATACATAAATCTGAGCTGATATAACCGAGGAAATGAGTGTATCCGAGGAAGTGATATCCGAGGGTATTGGGCATGAACAGTAGCAAATTGATGCCCTCCTCTTCTCCGGTAGAATCTTCTAGAGATTGTAGTAACTAAAAATAAACAACAAATGCTGCCTGAGAAATAAGGGGATTCTGGTTGACACAAAATCAAGCGAACCTGGCCAGCTCCAGGTTCAAGAAATATTGCAGTACTTGATGTCAAACATCGCGGCAGGGTCGGACACCACTGCCATTTCCCTACGATCCATACTGTACTACCTGCTCAAGCATCCCCGGGTACACCACAAGCTGGTGGAGGAACTTGAGTCAGCCAAGTTTGAGAAGTCTCCGGTCAGCTGGAAAGAGTCCCAATCACTACCATACATGGATGCTTGTGTCAAGGAGGCCATGAGGTTGCATCCTGCTGTGGGCATGAACATGGAGAGGGTAGTTCCTGCGAGTGGGCTTGAACTACCCGGCGGAGCAGGCAGGATCCAGCCCGGGACCATCGTGGGAGTCAACGCCTGGGTTATCCATCGCGATCCCTCAATCTTCGGTGACCGTGCTGATGATTTCATTCCTGAAAGGTGGTTGCAGGGCAAAAACGAAGATGGTGGCCACTTCACGGCCCGGATTGGAGCCATGAAACGCGCGGACCTCACATTTGGCTATGGGTCTCGCACGTGCATTGGGAAGAACATTGCTCTGCTAGAAATCTACAAGGTCCTTCCGTCCCTGCTGTTGAGTTTTGACATTGGTCTTGCGGACCCAGTGCAAGAATGGCGCCTGAGGAACTCATGGTTCGTTCGGCAAAGCGGGATTGACGTTGTTTTGAAGAAGCGGTGAGATGGCACTGGCTGGAACGGATCAATTTGTACCTCAGGGTTACAATAGGAATAGTCTTTCAGCCATAACCGTATTGTTAGAACGAGGAGCAGGATTGATTCTATAGAGGCTGAGGACCTCAGGCTGCCAAGTGTAACTCTGCCTGCAAATAAGGTGAACCGCAATGCTCATACCCGGCGTCAGATTGACAATGATGACGGCATTAAATCATGGCTAATTCAAGATAACTAATTGCAGTATTCTCATGGAGTTCTCTTGATGATTCAAAGTAGCGGAGAATAAATTCGGCTTGATTGGTGCTATTTCTGAAGGGTTTAGATCTATCTGACATGTAAGAAATGCTAACAGCTCTGATCCCTGGAGGGGATGATTGGCAAGGTGAGCCAGCTGTTGCTGCCCCCGACCGTGATCGTATGATCCCTGCAAACACTTCCTCTTTCCGATCTTCTGGGTGACTATGCAAGAACGTCCCACAACCTTGAGTGTCGTGTCCCGCTACCTCGAACACCAGCGTGTCTCCCTTTTCCAGAACGACATTTGTTGGCCAAATCTCGATCTCCAGATCATACTCGACTCCTTCATTGACAGGCTGAACATCAGAGCTGTCGTAGTTACGGTGCGGCAAGTATTTCCGATGACTTGGATGCGATGGGTCTGTTTTACGTAAGGACGCGCGCAGCCAGCCTTTCACCACAGGAACAGGATCGCCCATGGTTCCCGTGTAGAATATCTCTGACCCGGACGCATCCAAGTGGCGGAGAGTCACAAACACATCAATGTCCGAGGGTGCGTGGTCAGATCCTGGAGTGCGGGCGCAAGAAACTCTGACGTGAGCTAGGGGATGTCCGGTGATCTCGGTGGTTTCAGAGGCGACATGCTTGAATTGAGCAGGAGATCCCTCCATGGCATCGTAGCTGGCGTGGCCTACGGAGGTAGTAGAGGATCTCTCAAGTAGCCCATCGGCCGTCAAGAACAGCTTCTCGTACTTTGTGTCAGGAATTGGCCACTCGGATTCCGCACGCTCGGGAAGGCACCGTTCGCGGGCCGCGTCGTTGACTCCGGTATCGCCCTTCCTGAGACAAAGCTGGACCTCGGGCTGCTCCCCAGCAGTCCAACCTGCGTGATCGTCTCCTTTGAGGAAAGCGTCCAGGAATGACTTCTGGAGCTCGGCGTTGTGGGCGTAGTAGAAGGGGAGGTCGTGGCGCCCGACTATGAAGCGGAGGAATTTGTGTTCAGATCCAGCACCCATCCATCCAATGACATTCCCGCGAAGGTGCAGCAAGATGCCTCCCTGGGCACTACATTAGTACGTTGAAGGTATGAGATTTGATGGTCTGTCTTACCCAATTAGCCACACTGAGTACCGGGACCTTGATATCGCTGAGGTTGAAATCCTTTTCCTTGTAGTAGGCTTCGTCTCTGAACTTGTATTTGGCAGTATCGATGGTTTGATCCTGCCGATTATGAGCCAGGTCTTCTTCGGGGAGATCGCCTTCCAGGGTATCGTGGCCCAATCCCATCTCCTTCCGTCCAGAGCGTCCATACTGGTTCTTTATCACGCCGTTCTTCCACCAGAATGCTATTATCACTAAGTTAGTGAAGGAATGTGCAAGATGCGAGAGTTATACATACAGATGAATTTGTCAGACAGAATGCCACCGTGCCTCACGCGGTCCCTGTAGTAATCGCTCATACCCTCCCACGGAATGATCGCTGCCAACCCTTTTGGCTGCCGCGCGGCAACACGCCATTGCGTTCCGGCGTAGTAGCTGATGCCGAGAAGACCAACCTTGCCATTGGACCATGGCTGAGAGGCACACCACTCGACAACGTCAAAGAAAGCTTCGCTGGTGCCTCTGGACATTGTATCAAGCTTGCCGGGGCTTTGGCCAGAGCCTCGTTCGTCTGCTCGGACAACCGCATAGCCGTGTCTTGTCCAGTATCCAGGATCAGGGGTTTCCCATGAGCCATGCGCCGACTTCATCTCTGGATTAAGCTCATCCCAGGATTTCTTGTGGAATTGCTCATATGGAACGTCTTTGCCGTCTGCGAGTAGCACAATCAGTAGGCGTTTGCGAGAGTATTCGGACGGACTGACAGGGGCCGTAGGTAGCAATCACCGGGAATTTGGACACCTCTTGCGCCGCGGGCTGCTTCGGGAGATATACATTGCACCGGATGATTCCTTTCTCGTATGTTTGAAGAGGAATATCAACATCGCGGATGAAGGTATACGGAAAGGATTCGACGTCCTTGTGGATGTACTTGTTCGCTGCCATGATGGGCTGACAGTTGATGTGGTGAGGGATCGAGCAGAGATTGTTGAAGCAAATGTAGTAGCATCTGTGCCATATCTCTCCGCGGCTTCCTAAACCATGCCATAGTCGGTGTTCTTTCTCGGAGATGACGTTTGGCATGGCAGAAGCTTGGCCCGGGCCGGCTCCACAGCTTAGCTCAGCTCCACAGAGAGATCGCCCCAAACAACTTGCCGACAGTCCCGAAGAGGTGCAAAGGGCTAGGTCTAACCAGATAATCTTCACCCGTCTCCGTCAAATATTCGCAGTGCATTTTCTCCGCTTTACAGAGTCGACATGGCATCCACCGCGATAACAACGACCGTGGCGCCGGCAGATCAGCGTGAGCTTCGTTCTATTCTTGCAGACTACGAGATACATTCCACCACTCCAAGCACTATTTCTGCCGCACAACCACCATTTGGAGTGAACATAGAGCCCCAGCCTGCTGAATTCAACTCTACGCTCGCCTCGCACCCTCGGGTTTCGTATCCTGTCTCAAATTCGGAGAATTGGGAGGCACGCTATCGATCTGTGCCTGCTTATCGACCAGTAAACAGAAGTCTGGATCGGGAGCAGAGAAGGCAAAACCCGCTTTTCATGATTGTTGGAACCTTTATGATCGCTGGGTGCAGCATGATCTCTGTAAGTACGACGTTAAAGAGCTCCGTTCTGTGGGATTCCACTAACCTCTGCTTGAAATCGCGTGCAGAATTGGTCTTCACTGTGGAGAAATACAATAGGAAGGGTGATTGACTGGGAGTATCATCCGATTGGGGGACAGTGGTAGAATGGCTTGTTGGGGCAATCTGTTTGGGAATATTCACTGTCACTATCATTGGCAAATTTATATAAATTTACCACATCCTTTTGTCGGTGCTCCCAACATTGCAATATTCTATAAGGCAGACTCCACCGCACATCCAATCAGAACCACTAGTTTAATTCTAAGTATCTGCATGGACACCTTTCATACTTCGCCTAATTGCCCCATTAATCTTTGAAAAGACATCTTTGCTTGGGATGCTGGGTAATCCTGCGTGACACTGGGACATGTGCTCACATGATTTACCTGGATGCCGGTGACCCAACAATGGCTACTTTGGTCCAACTCCAACTAACTTTGGTAAACAGGCCATTAGATATTTAACGGAACATTTTATCTTTGACTTTGCGCTACGATTTCACCGCCATTCTCCCAGCTGGTACTGAGTGTTGCACATATTGACCAGCTCCCAGCATTCAGCCAGCAGCTTATTCGGTCCTACGTCCTCCGGTGCTCCAGCCGCGCCAGCCGCAAACAAATTGGCCATGAAGTGGTCATCCGTACCGTGAGCTTCTCTGTAGCGAGGATGCTTCATGAGTCTCGTGACTGCTCTCCGCAACTCGGGCCCGGTATGCTTGAGGACCGCGTCCTGAAGCGCCTGGCGGAATTCCAGAGCCCACGGATCCGGGGGCACCGGCTGGGCAAAGTTGTCGTAAAAACGAAACATGTGCATCCAGTGGTTGCGGTACAGGTTGTGCACGGTGCCGCCGCTCCCGATGATGAGCGTGTCGTCGTACCGGAGCGGCCGCAGGGCAGCGCCCATCCTGCAGTGGAAGTGCGGGTCGTAGCGCGAATTGGCCGAGACGATGACGGCGGGAGGAGGCACGCAGTTGGGGAACATACGAATGATGATGAGGAAGGTGTCATGAATCCAGTCAAACTTGGTGTTCGCCGCGGCCTTGAACCCGGCACCTTGCAGCAGGTCGATAACTTTCTGGCCGCCCTCGAGGTCTGGCTCCAGCTTGTAGGACATGTACCTGTCATCCCGTACAGATCCGACTGGAAGCTTTTGAGGACTTGGGTTCATGCTGACTTCGACACCGTCTCCGCGACTTTCCCAATGCGCTCCCTGGACAGAGAGTAAGCCGGGGCCTGGAGGGATTGGGTGGTCGGCAAAGATTACCATTATGACGAGCCTCTTCACACCCCGCTTCAGCGCCTCATCGCCCGCTGCTTTCCATGATTCAGCGGGTGCGGATTCTTCTCCTAACATCATGGTCGACCCATGGCTGAACATATAAACCGGAGTGGGTCCTAATTGCGGTCACGGTGTTAAGGGCCGCGTTTTCGGCGGGGCGTAAAGATGGAATACGGACCTCGAGTCATTGTCTCTCTGTTGTCCTTACACCGAGCCAAGTGGTATCAAGCTGACTTTCGAACGAGCAATAGACCAACCCATCTGCATTTATCACAGCAATCTGCGTGGAGGCTTCTTTGTGACTCGAGAGGTTCCACTTCAAGCAGACTGAGATGCCGAAAATCACTGTGGAGCCGATCCGCGCTGTCCCACCCCGGATTTCCGCGCCGCGCCTTGGCCTTGATCGCATATCTCAGCACACAAAATGCCGGTCGGGTACCTGAAGCTGGTGCAAACTGCGGATTTTCGTCTCCAGGACCATGGCAGCATTGGATATTTGGAAGACGCTGCAAGCGTGTTGGGTTGAGGGTAGGCTTGAGGGTGTCATTGAGAGGAAGAAGCAACTCGCTGCACTCCACGTCAACCTGCAACAGCAACAGCAAAAGATCGCCAATGACCCCAAGTCGGGTGAGTGAGGCTGCAGATATGTCACTGACGCTCATGCTGAAATCTACCACCGGCGCAGGCGCATCTGGGAACAGCAGCCCGGCAGCCATCGAGCTCAACTTCATCCTCGCTGCCGTTGCAAAGATCCACAACAGCCTGGACGTGAATAAGACACTCGGAACCGAGCGACAGTTGGCCGTTGGCCGCAAGACGGCCAACCTGCTGCGCCCTCTGGGCATCGCTCTGATTATAGGCTCGGAGACCGCGCCTCTGTCGTCCTGCATACTCCCTCTTGCCGCAGCGCTCGCGGCCGGTTGTCCTTCGGCAGTTCTGGCGCGAGTCACAAACGCAGAGTCCAAAGCTCAGATATCTGAGTGTTTCGGAGACGGTCTAGACCGAGAGGCAATTGCCCTGGTCGTGAATGACAACAAGAGCACAGTAAGCGAGTGGGAAAGCTTGCGCTTTGACGTCGTGTCAGTCCCAGCTTCAGCCCCCAATACCGCGTTCCTCAGAGAATTGCAGCAGACAAACCCATCGGTACGGATTCTCCAGCCGCCTGGCGGTGTGTCAACCGCTGTGGTCGACCGTAGCGCAACAGGAATAGCCTCCGTAGCGGCGCAACTGTCGAGAATCGCGCATGAAACAATAGCCGGAAACACACGCGATCCTAGAATACTCCTTGTCGACGAGTTCATCAAGCAGGACTTCATGGCAGCATTGAGCCCATTCATGGAAGATACCATGCAGGAAACGAGTTTGAAGAAGATATTCCCGGAGATAGGAAATGAGCGCGACGAAGCAGAAACATCCCGCAAGGGTCATTTACTGGCCCTCAAATCAGAGAGGTAAGTCTTTAAGGGCGGAGGAACATTATTCTCCTCTTCACGGGCAAATCTGACCGACCATCCAGCTCTCCTTCGAAGGGAAGCCACCGGGCGGCCGAGAAAGAAATCATCTTGGTTCCCACAACCAGCATGGAGGACACAATCGGCTTGGTAAACAAAATGTAAGTGGGTCTCATAGGTATTTGCCGCTGTTAGTAACACTTCGGCAGGAACGGCGGGAGGAAGCCGCAGGCAACGTACGTATTCGCGGGTGAGAGGGAAGCAGGCTACCTGGCCAACTTTATCCCCAGCCAGCATACATTCATCAACAGTATCCCTCCAGCGGCTGCAGGTGAGTGTTACGCAACCCACCGCGAACTTCATTGCGAACCAGTATGCTAACGCTTGAAAGTGGCAACGGCGCCTCGCACGCACCAGGGCAGTTGGGAGGTACCGTACGACGCAAGGGACTTTTCTGAAGTGCAATCCGTCGGCGTCCTCGCATCTGGAGTTTCGAAGTCCTCTTTGGAGACGTACAAGCAAGCGGCAGGAGGTTACACCTCGTATTTTGAGCAAGGATTAGTTGTCGGCCTCCTCGCCGCTCTGACCGTGACTTCCGGCGTTGTGTTTGGATTGACTCGATATCTCTGAGGCAGACTTGTTTGGTAGTAATCTTGGCTATGCAAACTTGTATACACGAGTACATCGAGAGTCTGAGTGTAGTGAAACGGTAACGCGTTAGCATCCCATCAGCATGAAGAAGCATAGAGTAGTACAGAATATGGATGCGCTGGCCGCAGTGGGCAAGTCTGACCGAGGAAGAACACCAGAACCAAAGACACAGAGACAGAATTTAACGCCACCACATCCCCTCTGCAAAATGAGATTGGTTGAGAAAAACAGGATGGCGAATCTTCCTGATCATTAGACTTCTAGCCAATTTCATGACTCTTCTCCTCATTACGCGAAGAGTTGGTTCTGTCCAATGTGTTGTTCGGCCGGGCCAGCCGCATGGGCCAAGACGGATACACGTAGGTGCTGTAGTCGAGACGCTTTGTACAGCGGGTACACAGATGCGCGGCCGGCGTTCCGCCTCGAGGGCCTTATACGGTGCCCTAAGCCACAAGCAGATGGTTACTGTGGGGAACGAGGCCGACTGGCTCTCGGCCGGTCCCCGCATTTTCAAAAGCATATATGTAGCCGCGAGGGGCTGCGGAAACCCACCGCCAACATCACTTCTTGCTGCCAGTATCATGCCCGAGAGTCGTTTCCAATGTCCCGAGTGCAGTGCGTCATTCGCGCGCGAGGGCAACTTGCATCGGCACGCCCGCATCCACTCGCCCGGACAGCACCTTGTGTGCGGCGTCTGCCTCGACTCCTTCACTCGAGCGTACAGTCTCCAGCCGCCGCATCCTTCCGACCCAATCCGGCCGCTGACACGCCTCGCCCAGGGATGCACTTGCCAGACACACTGCAGCACGCCATCCCGGCTTGCACAGCCCACGGCCGTCAAACACGCGTGCAGCGCGCGTTTCTCAAGCGTGCAGCGCCTGCAGCAGGTCCAAGTTGCGTTGTGATGGCGCTCAACCTTCGTGTCGGCGCTGTACGCGCCAACAGCAAGTGTGTGAATATCCGCCACGTCGAAGGCGCCAGACACCCGCTCGTGCATCCCAACAGATCTCTCTCGCGTCCCCGTCCGCTCCCTTACCCACCCCGAGCTATCTCGATACAGGCTCGCAGTCTCCCCTCCCTGGCCTCCACGACACCGAGAGTTTATTCGGCGGCCTGGATGTGTTTGGGCTCGACGACATCATGGACACCGATGGCTGCTGGCCTGCAGACCTGACCTTTATCCAGCAGCTAACTGCACCCGCCAATGATCCTGCAGCACAGTCAGGCTTCGTCGGCGGAATGCCTCTCTCTCCCGAATCGTTGATTATCAGCGACGACGAGCGCTGCCTGTCACCGAAGCCATCGGGCGTGGATCTGGAGCACCGCCGTTACTTGCCGCAAACCGCATGCAAAGGCTTGTCCTTTCCAGACTTTTCCGACTTCTCCCGTGATGACATCGACCAAGAAGATGCGGTCCACGTGCAGCAAATAGACGACTCCCATTTCGCTGTTATATCCAGCATTGTCGAGAAGCTGCAACATTCCACCCTGTTCCCCCCTTTCCAGCGCCTTATGATCCCTCCTGCTGCTATGATGAACGTGTTCGTTCAGCTTTATTTTGATCATTTCCATCCCGTATTTCCCATACTGCACCAGCCATCATTTTGCAACGGCATCCCACGGCCATTGCTTCTATTCGCTGTCGCAACCATCGGATCCCGCTACTCGAAAATACAAGGAGCCGACGAATGTGCACTTGCAATGACCGAGCTGCTTCGGCGTCTTAACATGCACCTCGTAAGATTTTCTTTGACACATGGCACATGGTACGGCCGGTGCACACTGACGGAGAAAGCGCAGTGCGAATCCGACAACCGGTTTTCCCGCCAGATCAGCATGATTCAATCTGTTGTCCTCTCCACCCTTTCCTCTTTGTATTCCGGCGATCGAAGGATGATGGAAGTGGCCGAAATTGGCCAAAGTGTCCCTCCTACGCTCGGGCGGAGAACGGGGCTGTTCCGGCCCAGAGGGACCCCCAAGCAGGCCGTGGCGCAGGAAGTGCCTGTCGAGAAAAGATGGCGCACTTGGATTAAAGAGGAGGAGAACCGAAGGACAAGCCACGCGATATCGGTAATGCCAGACGTCTCTCCGGTGTTTCTTATTTTCTGACCTCCGGTACGAAGGTCCTCGACAATCTTTTTCGACTTACCGCCAACATCACTGCGATTATCTCAAAAGACGAGCTTCGCATCGAGCTACCAAGTAGCGAAGACATGTGGGCTGCCCCATCAGCACTCGCTTGGTCTGATATGTTTCAAGGGTCGTGTAGGTGTTGTCTTTCATCCCGAGGCCATTGAGTACCATTTTCATCGAACTGATCTTGCGGATCCGTCTTTGCCAATCACAATCCGTCAAGTAGAGTCTAGTCTAGACCCGTACGCACTTTGGTCCAAGATTGGGCACCTGGGGAAGTTGTCGACGATGTGCCACCTGAGCCCGCCCTACAACCCGGGAGACGCCAGCTCAGACCACGCGTCAGCTCCGCTCGAGTCCCTCCTGGACTTTATCCCATCAGCCGAGTCTCCAGGAGACACAGACGCATCCGAAACGTCCAGGCGACAATCCGTCGAAGTACTCGTGGCTTACCACTGGGGCAGCGCCGCGCAAGCCTGCCTCTTGAACGAGATTCTGGACCTCATCTTCAAGATCGTCACCGGCAGTGCTGACGTCCTGACCGGCGACGCCCCCGCCTCACGGTGGCTGCTGAACGCACCCGACAAGGCCCGCCATGCCGTGTGGCACGCCGGCCAAATATACGGCATCGTTCGAAAATACCACTCCACTGCATTCGCGCCCCCGGCAGCACTTTTCCACGCGGTCGCTGTGCTCTGGCTGTATTCCAAGCTGGACCGCGCGGACAGCGGCTCGAGCGACACCGTGCATATCGATGACGAGGACGACCCGGTAGCCGCACGAGACTTTTGGACTCGGTATGCAATTGCGCAACCGAAGCTGCATGGGGTCGGTGTGCTGAAGACACCAAACGGTCGGAAAAGACTTCTTTCCGAGGCGGAGAGGCTTTGTTGTACTTTACTCAGGACGTGGCCAATTTCCCATCTTTACAAGAAAGTCTTCCACCGCTTGGGCCTGGCGGAACATGGGTCGTAGTTTGGGATGCTATGGCTCGGCCAAATGCTGGAACAAGTCTATCACAGCGTTCCAGCAAATTTCAAGATTGAGGGTGCTGCATGATGGATGGAATGACTCATGGATATCTATTTATGCGGAAGTCAGGAGGACACTTGAATTGTTCGCAGAAATAATATGTTTGGTTTTGATGAAGCAAGGCTACGCAGGGTTTGTAGCAATCGCCTTCGACACAAGCTCGCTAAGCTGCAGTCAGCATATTGACTAGTTAGTGGAGGCTTTTGTGACAAAGATCACTTACGTATCCATGTAAGCATTGATCTTGACGATCTTCCCGTTCGTGCCGAACGTGCAAACCCAAGTGTAGAAATTGGTAAACTTCAGTCCATTCTTGCACACAGTATCCACTGCCTCAAGCTCAATAGCCGCCTGGTTCCGACCATCGGAGACGATGTTCTGGACTACCAGCTTCAGCGGGGTTACCCAGGTCGAGGTCAGCGGCTTGGTCCCGTCCTGGAACGCCTTCTTCGAATGGTAGGTGTTGGCTATCGGACAAAATGTCCCTGTAGAAATATTGGCACAGCTGCTCCCGTACTTGGTGGCTTGCATACCTTTAACCGTCCAGAGAACGTCGTCATCGATAGCATCGAAAAAAGCTCCCATGTTTCCTTCCCCAAGTGGTTTGAAAATGTTAGCGACTTGCTCCGCAGACGGCATTTTGGCGCAAATTGGTTGAAACCTTAGAGCTTTTTTTTTCTTTTTTGTTTTTTAGGATTGCTATTGGTATAGTCCTTAAGTATGGAGGATCCGCATCATTCCGCTGCATGCGGCGACTTTCCGCCCGAAGGTAGGAAGAGCGGGAGTGGTGGCAGTCGTGATGGTGGTTTCAACCAAGCTCGGCTCCACAGCTCGGCTCCACGGAAAGCTACACCGAGGGAGAAAGTTACAGCTTGAACTGTATTCCCCGCAACTTGAGCATAGGTGGTTATAAATCGGAGGTGGAGAATACTACAAAACGATCCAAATTCGGTCTTTTATTGGCAGATTGATACCGCACCGCAAGAGAGGATCGCCATGTCTTTGAGGATCAGCAATTTCGATGTCGCCGTGGCTCCGGTCACGAAGCCCGGGACAGATTCGGCACCTTATCTTGGGTTTGGCCACACTGTGAAAGAGCTCAGGAAGGGCTACCGGCAAAGCAGTAACCACGCTGCGTTCAAGGCAGACACAGTCTTCGAGAAAGATGTCGAGGTGCCCATGCGAGATGGGGTGAAACTGTACTGCGATGTGTTCCGGCCCGCGGAAGCGGACAGGAGCCCGGCAATCCTCATATGGAGCCCCTACGGCAAGGGGGGAAATGGAAAGTTGAGCCCGTCAGAAGTGTTTGGCGAGAGCTAAAAGATTACAAGGTCCTCACGGCCTGCACATGCTTCCGGGCCGATTCGGAGTTGCTCAAGAGAAATTGAGTGGGTTTGAGAAGTTCGAAGGACTTGATCCTGCCGAGTGGACAGCTCGGGGGTATGCCATTGTGAATTTCGACCTTCGCGGTTCATGGGACTCGGAAGGAGTTCTTCCGTATGTATGCCTCAGCTTTCATAGGGCTGAGAGAGCTCACTGTGGATTAGTTGGCTTGGAAAACAAGATGGCGAAGATGGCTACGACGCAATCGAGTTCATTGCGAAGCAGCCATGGTTTACAGGGAAAGTTGCCACGGCCGGAAATTCCTGGCTGGCTATGTCCCAGTTCTTCATTGCGGCAACAAGACCCCCTCACCTCGTGGCCATCGCGCCATGGGAAGGCGCCACCGAATTCTATGGTGACACGCTATGCCGTGGCGGAGTTCCGTATCCTTATAAAAAATTCTGGAAGATTCTGGAATCGACACAGTACGGTTCACCTGGCATTGAGTCCATTACCCAGATGCTGGAGAAACACCCGTTCTTCAACGAATACTGGCAAGACAAGGTCGCAGAGCTCTCCAACATCAACGTGCCATCATACGTCCTGGCCAGTTACTCCACGAATCTCCACACAAGTGGCTCAATCAGAGCATACAAAGACATCGGTTCTGAAAAGAAATGGTTCGATCACTGTCCATCCATCCGGTCAAATCGTTGTGGCTGATACTTCTAAAGGCTTCGGATTCATGCAAAGCAGGAGTGGTACGAATCTTCCCCAGGTGCTGTGGTTGATCCTGTCATCTGACTTCTTTCCTCAGGTCCGACCTGTACTCCGAGTTCTCAACTAACGACTTGCGAAGATTCTTGGATCGTTACTGCAGGAATATTGAAAATGGATGGGAGTCTACACCACATGTGCGCGTGTCTCTCTTGAATTTCAACAAGGTACGTTCGAAGATTCCGTATTGGGTGTGCAAGCAAGCTGACAACAGAAGGAACCCGTCATGAACGTTCCTTTTGATGACTACCCGGTCCCTGAGAGCAAAGCGGAGACCTTCTGGCTTCACCCATCCGGAAAGCTTTCAGTCTCCCCACCAGGTACCTCATATCAGGAGTCCTACGACTCTTCGATCACTCCCAAGTTCTTGGACAATGACCCCGAGGAGCTGGTATTCAAACATCAGTTTACCAAGCCTACCTGGCTGGCCGGGTTTTCTCATCTTACCCTCTACGTCTCCTGCGAGGAGAGTGACGAGATTGACGTTTTTGTTCAGCTCCGGAAAGCAGATAAACAGGGAACTCTGCTGCAGAACATGAATGTGCCTGCTCGAGACATGGTCCCGCCCGTCGAATCGGACGCCGAGATCCCAAACAGCTGCTTCTACAAGTATCTCGGAGCTCCAGGGTCACTCCGTGCTTCTCATGCCGACGGAAGACTCCCTCCCGGCGCCACCTTGCTCTCAGGGGTCTGGCCAGAGTATCGGCATGACCGTGCAACCCCAGTACAGCGAGGATCGGTAGTCAAGCTCGACGTCCCGATTTGGCCGACTGGTATTGCATTTGAGGAGGGAGAGAGCCTCGTCGTCAAAGTTTCTGGACATCCGATGTACATGATGGAATTCCCTAATATGGAAATCCCGGTGGAGAACAAAGGTCGGCATGTTGTTCATATGGGTGGAAAGTACGGCAGCCATCTGACTGTCCCGCTTCTGCAGCCGAAGAGTGTGTTATAAAGGTTATTCTCCACATCCGTAGGACGCCCGACGGCATAGTTACAGATTTGAAAGGAGCTAATTCAGGATTCAGGCACTTCAGTAAGGAATGATGAATCCATGCGAAACTTTTGCTCAAAATGCTTCCGACGAAGCCCTTACGCAACACCACCCCACCCTATCACGTTGCAATTCTTCTTGCGCGCCTTCAAAGCTTCACAACTTTGAGGTAGTAAGTGAAGACACACCGGATTTCAGGTTCCCGAATACTCCTTTCCTTAGTTTGTGCGCAATTTCAGTGCCCGCCAAGCGTCCAAAAGTAAGAGATCTGAGCACTGAAGTGGCTGGCGGATACTCTGCAGTTCGTCAGCAAAAGAGATTATCAAGATTAGTGGAGTTTTCACCATTGTAGAAGAGGCTTGTCATTTCGCCAGCTGCCCAAAGGCCTGGGATGGGTACATCGTTGGTGCCGAGCACCTGCGCATTCGTGTTGGTTTTGACGCCGCCGTACGTGAAGGTCAGATGCGCCTCGAGCGGGTACCTTCTCAAATCGTGAGCCTTCACTTCGGTTGTCCACACGTCATCTCCACTTACCCGTAGAACGGTGGGGTGGCAATCGGGTTTGCCCAGTTGGTTTTGTTTGGTTCCAAGCCTTTCGTAGCCTTTCCGTCCAGCTTCATGAGGTCAAACGGCGTCTCTTTGTCACAGGCGGCGTTGAACCTATCCACAGTCTTCTGAAGCTCATCGGGGTCGCAGCCGAGCTTCACCGCCAGCTCTGCAATAGTATCTGCCTTTTCTGGTTCTTGGTCGGTTGTATCATACACCCATCCGGGACGGAAACGCTTCATGATGATGTTGTCTGTGATGAAGTATCCTTTCTGGTTGTGATTCCGCCAGAGCTCGAGCGCTACTTGCTCAAAGGTTGCAAAGAGATGTCTCTTTCCCTCGTCGTAGAAGCGTTTACAATGCTCGTTGACCACGATTCCGTAGTTGTAGCCCCACTGAGGGAACCGAGTGAGTAATGACGAAACAACTGTTGCCGGGAGTACTCACAATGACCGCGTCTGGCTTTGTTGCCCGAGTGTCGACGAGCTCGCAATGCATGCCATCAAAAGATCCACTGGTTGCTGCCCCAAGCTCGAGTGCCATGTTCAACCCAGCGCCCTTGTTGTACGTCAAGCCGGGCGCGATCAGGGGAAGCTCGTGGGTCCGGTTCCCCACGTACTTCGCCAGCATTTCGCGATTGCCCTCGAACCCGCCGCACGCAAGAACCACATCCGGGGCGGATCTTCGCTCACGTCAGGACACACCTCTCTCGTCCACGCCAGGGTCCTTACAGTTCGTACAGCAGCCCGTCCTTCTTCCGCACCTGCAGCCCCCTGACCGCACCCTGCGGCGTCGTCAGCACATGCCTGGCCTCCGTCTCCCACAGCACATCCGCATTCGGATAGCGGCCGATATGCTCCATCAACCTCGCGACAACCGCACACCCGCCGCCCTCCGGGTACACGAAATGCTGCCCGGTCTCGAACTCCAGCAGCACGTCCCCCTCGTCGTGGTGCACGAACCGCACGCCGCGCGCCTGCAGGTACTTGGCCGTCCGCTGCGCCTCGCGGGCCAGCGTGTCGCAGTACGCGCGGTCGGCCCGCCCGCGGCTGACGGCCGCCATCTCGCGCGCCCAGCCGTCGTCGAACGCCAGGTCGCGGCCGAGCCGCAGGTACGCCATCGTCCAGCGCGACGCGCCGCAGCGCTCGGCCGCGCCGCCCGCCTCGACCAGCGCGACCCGGCCGCGCTTGCCGGACGCTTTGCACGTCTCGAGGAAGTTGAGCGTCGCCATGGTGCCGGCGAAGCCGGAGCCGACGACGATGAGGTCGTGGTCGGGCGTCATTTTGTGGAGGGCCGGTGGTGCGAAAGGTATCGGATGTGAGAGGGTTGCTACGGCATGGGGGAAAGGGGGTTCCAGACGCCAGGTCCGTTTTAAATGTGCCGTCGTGAGAAGGGTTTCCAGTCCGACGGGATCGGCTGGGTGAGGCGCTGTAGGGTGCGGGGAAGGGTGCGGGGATGGTTCAGGAGGGCGCTGTCCGATTGGTCGTGTGGCAGGACATTGAGGCAAGCTCGCAGATCGTTGCCCTGTGGCTCTTATGCCTAAGGATTAGGTGAGAAGGTTGAGTTGATTATTGGCACCACAGTGGGTCGCGAAAGAAGTGAGCCCCTTCAACTCAAATCGCTCAGTGTATGCGTGCCCGGGTGCCTGGACTCTGCCGGATCGAAGCCGTGGCCGCGGACGCGAAACGTTGAACCTTTCGGGACTTAACTGTGCCCGTGTGTGCTGTGGGCGTGACAGCTTTTTTCCCCTGTCTACAGATGCTAAGTGACATCATGGGGTGGAGAACCGGGTCGGCGGAGATATGGAAATGCTGACGCGGAATTCGACATCCCCTCGCTGCCCATAGAGTTTCGACGGAGCCCGCATTCGTGTTTAGAAGTCAACTTAGCACGCAACTATGAGTGTTGCAATTCATTCCAGCTTAATGAAGATCGGTTGAGGACACGCCTCTATCCAATCATCTTCATGTATGAATCCAACGCTCAGTCTCTCCGCAACGTCTCCGCGCCGCTCAACCATCATGGCGTGGAGCAAGCCCCACTCTCGATCCACAAACCTTTCCTTATCGAATTACATGACAGGTAAATCTACTGCTCGGGCCCGTGATTAGATGATGAAGTCAAAGGTGCGGCTGCCAGGAATGTGGTCCCTCGCCCACGATTTGTCCAGCAGTATGGAGCCCCGCCAGTCTTGCTGCTTATCAAAGATAGCCATGTTGCTGCCTTGTCTCCACAGCTCCTCACTTTCTCCCATGTCCTGAGTCTCGTTCGCCATCAGCGTCAAGGTTGCCATGGTGGTCTGGCACGCCAGATACCTCGGAAATAGCCAGGTCTAGGAACTGAAGTCTACATGACCCCCTGGCAGAACCATTTTGAGGAAGTCATCTGGGGGAGCAACATTCGGTTCGACGGTCTCCTTGCCTGGGGTGAGGCAAGTGCCGAGGAAAATCCTTCGGCCTGAAAAGACACGGCTTGACCGCTTCTAGTAACGACAAACCACTAGACTAGACAGTGGACGTCCAGACAAGGAAATTAGCTCCTATGATTGACCACACCCTGCCAGCCAGCCCAGGACCAGCTCGGTGCGTAGATCAGGGCTGATCCGACCTGGCTGTTGTAGACCGGGTCGAGCCGTCGTTTTGAGGGGTTCGGATTGACGTTGTCCACAGGAGCCCACTGTCTATGTATCTCTCCGGAATCCCGTCAAAGAAGTGCGTTTTCATTGAGGCTTCAAGTACTCTCTGAACGCCCTTGAATGCATTGAGAATGTCGCGTGAGTCGGATAGAGAGCGGTAAGTGTACTCGCCCACCAAGCTTTCAAAGGCCGTGATTGCCCTCTCTTGAGAGCTGTGAGGTTTTCGATTCAGATATGCAAAGAAAATCCGGCGATCCTCAGATTTACTGTGCCACAAATTTGTTGCATAGTATGCTTCTGACTCGACCGGGGCCCCCTCGCCAACGTCATCTTCGCAGAACGTGGGGAGTGCACATTGGAGATACACTCGAGAGCCCGTGAAGTGGAGGCAGGGGCTGGAGAGCTGTGCCTCTTGGAATGTCCAACCTCGACGGTTCCAGCGAGTGTCAAAGACGGTATTGCCGAGACAGTCAAAAGGGACCGCAAGATGAAGACCGCCGACTTTCTCGATGTACTGTTTGATGCGTCGGGTATCAGGACGGAGACCGGGCAGCCCACTGCAAGGTTCTGGTTCGCCTTCAGGAACGGAGTATGCAGCGACTACTGTGAGTGCCGATAAAGTGTATATCAAGCCCATTTGAGAGATTTGGCTTTTTTTTTTGTGCTCCTCGCTGTCCTGAATGATGCACAAGGCGTCGACCCACAGATACGTCTCACCCAGCTCCTGCACGCACCGGATGGCATCTTGGATGGTCTGTGGGAGTTGGTTGATCGTGCTCCTCAAGGATCCAGGGACCTTAAGCTCTGTCACTGTTGTAGAATTGTTCGTAAAACCCGTTGTACTTGGCCAGCAGTAGCTCAACGCAATGCATCTTAAGCCCGGCTGATGGTAACGAAGACACATATCCTTCACGTCTATGACAAACGTGTCATGGATCGTGGTTGCTCCTTCGGGGCCAGGTTCTTCGCCTCCTGGGTTGCTGCAGGCCTGCCCATGATCTTCCTCGCATCCTCGAAGCCAGCCCTTGGCCATGTTGGCATCGAATATCTGGCTGACACGGCGTCCGCGGAATTGCCCGTCGGCATGAATCTTTGGTGCATCCCCTGCAAGCAGTTGTATGCCTCCAACATGACTAGCCAATGGGGCGAATCGAGGATCTTGAGGCATGCAAGTGGAAATCCCGACGCGGGAGGTTTTTTGGGTAGGCGATTCTGCAAAACAGTAGCTGTACATCCAGCACAGCAGAGGTTTCCCACTCTCACGCAGCGCCGAGAGAAAGTAGTCGAAACCGCCGCAAAGACGGTAGCTTCGGTATGATAGCGCATTCACAAAGATGCGACAGAGGGCGCATGTACGACTTTTTCGTAGAATGCTCTCAGGTTCGGCCAGGAACCGACATTGCCGTCCTGATCCCTCGTACAGTGGATTTCGCGTCGGAAGTAATCGCTGAAGTTGAGTTCGGAGCAAGTGCCAGATAGTCGATCAGCTTTGCCCCGCGTTGTCGTCATGATGCGTCCAAGATTGTCTGCGTAAGGGTGTGGTCCGTTGGAGTTAGGTGTCTGCGGCTGAGTTCTCAGCAGGGAGATCACATGTGGCATAAGCACGCCCCGCTCCCGCACACAGGGGGGTTATACAGCCGAAGGGTAGCGGAATTTCATTTGACAAGTTCAACCGAACGGACAAGTACTTCAGGATATGTACCAGAGTCATGCGGACGGAGGCTTCAACTTCAACTCCCCATATACGTTGCAAGTCTCCTCGGTTCAGTTGCTTTTGCCGGTTCACATGAGCCCTGCGACTCTCTCACTAGCTATCTTCGCTCTTTCGATACTTTCAGTGGCTCTCAATCCACTCGTCAACCTTCGCCGCCACCTCGTCCGAGTTCTTCTCCAAGAACACCATGTGGGCATTTCCGTAAATGCCCACATCCGGCAAGAACATGTGCTCCGCCGGCACGCCCGCCTGCTGCAAGAACTTGACGGTGCACCAGTCGTACGGCACGTGGTAGCTCGCCTCGGTGGTCAGCACCACGGTCGGCACGTCCAGCAGGTTCGCCAGCTTGCGCGTGCTGTTCGCGGCCTGCAGCACGCAGTCGGAAACGCCAGCAGTGGCATTCCCCGGGATGAGCTGCTGCACCAGGTCGGCGGCGGGGTCGGCGACGGGCGGGTCGTAGGTGAGCGGGGCGTCGGTCAGGCCGTAGGCGCGGCTGGCGGAGTCCGAGAAGACGGCGTCGCGGAAGGGCGGGCCGGACGGCTCGAGGGCGACGATGCTGCGGACGCGGGCGGGGCGGGCATCGGCGAGCAGCCACGGCATCAGGCCGCCCTGCGAGTGGGCGACGAGGACGGCGGGCGCGGCGAGGCGGTCGAGCAGGGCGGCGGCGGCGGCGGCCTGGAACGACGCCTGCTGGGCGACGGCGGCGCCGGTGCCGCTCAGGAACGGCACGGTGCTGCGGTAGTAGGCGTCGAAGTAGGCGTCGCCCATGGTGCCGTTGCCGGGCCACTGCGTGTGCAGCGCCGACTGCGGCCACAGGCCGTACAGCGCCGGCGCGGTGAAGCGCTGCTGCAGCAGCTCCGCCGAGTACGCGCCCGTCGTCTGGTCGGGCGCCGTGGGCGAGCGGCCGCGGTACGTCTGGTCGACGATGTACAGCTGGTAGCCCTGCCCCAGGAAGAACGACGCCCAGCCGGGGCTGCCGTCAGCCTTGTTCAGCCAGTTCTGCGGCGCCGCAATCGGGTCAGCGGGGGCTCGGGGTGGCAGCAGTGGAGGGCTGCTGGCCGTGGCGTGATGGGATCCGCATGAGGCCGAGTCAGGACGCAGAATGGTCCCGCTTGGCACCAAGACTCGGGCTCAGACTCAGACTCACCGTGCCCGTCTGCGCCTGCCCGTGGATGAAGACGATCGGGTGCGCCTTGGTCGCGCCGCCCGCCGGCGTCAGCTGCTCGACGTACAGCTGGTCGGCGTAGGTGTGGGCGCCGCCGGCGTCGGCCACGTACTGGCCGCCGGTGTAGAAGTACTTGCGCGTGTGCGGCGTCTCGGTGGCGATCGCCGCGCCCGCGAGCGACAGCAAGAGGGAAACTGCCGAACGCATGCTTGCCGGCTGGGTCGCCGCGGAGGAGGGAGGTGTTGGTCGGCGTCAGGGGGAGCTGAGGGCTGCACGCGTGGCTCAGGAGAGGGTCGGGATGCGGCATTGCAGCGCCCCGGGGCACGCGGCATCAGATATATAGATTCGCGAATAGCCGATCGCTGGTCGCGGTCCGGCCAAGGGGCTGCGAGCTCGCGAAACTGTGGGGTGGTGAGCTCGCGGGCTCATTAAAAGACCCAACCGGCTAGCCCGTCCGTCCCCCGATGGCCGTTGCCGTTCCGTCCCGGCTGCCACCCGCGGAGATTGGCGCCTGTCAAAGCCAGCCCCGTTGCAACGGCGGCCGTGAGAGCAGCGCTAGGCCTAGCGGCCGCCTCTCGTACCCGGCGCGCGCCGCCGGTGCAATTACACTACAGTACTAGGACAAAAGTTCTCGCGCGGGCGCTTCCGAAGCGATAACCCTCGTACCCCATCAACTTACTGATTCTCAACGCATGCTTCCTAGCTCTTATACTAAGTTGTTTTTAAGTTAAAATTGAGTAAGAAGAAGGATGCTAGTATTATTTCTTTGCTAATACTTAGTATGCCAGCCCTCTGCTGCGATAACTGCCTCACACCTACGCTTCATACTACCTAATACAGAATCAAATAAAGATTGTAGCAAAGCCTCCCATGCTTCCCGCAATGCTTCTTCCAGCTTCTCTCTAACAAAATCTACTGATCCGGTTAAGTATTTAAGCTCTGGATATAGCTCTAATGCCTTAGACTTTAATTGGATTCAAATCCGGGCTATAAGGTGGCCAATCTAATAGATTTATCCGCCTTCTTTTAAACCATTCCCTAACTTTTATTGCAGTATGAATTGGAGCATTATCCTGCATAAAAGTCATACCTCTTCTATGCACTTTTGGTATGTTTTCCTCGAGAACCTTAAGATAAGAGTTGGCTGAATAGCCACCCCTCTTAGCTAAAGGATCACGTACTATTACGTGTAAAGGAGACCTTCCTCGTAAGCCAGAAAAGCCTGCCCATACCATAATATGGTTGGACCATTTGGAGGTCCCATTTTTGGCTAGGAGTGCGAAAGCACCACTCCCTTTTCTGGCCCTTTCCTCGCTCCACAGAGCACTCATCTAACCAGATGACTTTCTTCCATTGCGCCTCGGTCCAGTGCACATGCTCGAGTGCCCAGGCAATTCTGATAGCAGCATGTTCTTCCGTGAGTTCCGGGCGGCCAGCTGCACGTCATTTCTTTATGTTATAGGTGTCCAAGAGTCGAGAGATGGTCCGGTCATGGCAGGTCACACCTGTAACTTCCCGGACCTCTTGGTACGTGAATTTTCGGTTGGCTCGCACCACGCGTAGAACATGTCGCTTGTCGGTTTCTGAAAGACATTTTGGCCGGCCAGTCCGTAATTGGGAGCGCCCTTCGTTGCGTAATGGCGCGAGCTGCATAGTCGAGCGTACCGAAGATTCAGGCACGCCCAGGTGCTTCTGGAACCAGGCAGGCTTCTTGCCAAGAGCCTTGCAGGCAAGTAAAATTCCTCGCTGATGTGGAGAGTAGTGTTGATTGGGAGTATGTGTGCCAAAGAGCTCTTTGAGAGGAGTGCGTTGTGGTGCCATTTTGGTGGTGCGAAGATTGGAGATGTGGGCGCTCGAGACGCGTCAAAACGCGTCTCGCTTAATCACGCGAGAACTTTTGTCAAGTGATTGTATATATCGCCATGCGGACGGACTCGGCAGGCTTTCGCTGTTTAGAGCCTTTCGATTCTCCTGCGCCTCTCGCCTCCCCCCCCCTCCCCGCTTCCACCGAGCACCGCGCTCTCCGCCAATTCGGGCCGGTCCCGATGGACGACCCGACGCTGCTGATCCTGTGGCTGCTGAGCTGGCTGGCCATCGCCATCATGGCAGTGCGGCTTGCCATGCGGAAGCTGAGGCGCCAGCGCTTCGTCCTGGGCGACTACCTCACCATGGGCGCCATCGCCTGCGCCTTCGTCCGCCTCGGCATGATCCACGTCGTCATCAGCTGGGGCACCAACAACATGTCGTCCAAGCTGCGGGACTCGACCGACTGGACGCCAGCAGAGATCTCCCGCCGCGAGACCGGCAGCAAGCTTGCCGTTGCGAACCGCGTCTTCTACAACACATAGTAAGCCGCACTTCCGCCGTGCAGACCGAGCTCGATGTTCAGTTGTCCGCAGTCTCTGGCTGCAGAAACTCGTCCTCCTCGACATCACCCGGCAGCTCATCAAGGGCCTGCACTGGGAGTACACGGCGCTCCGCTGCTTCCTTGCCATCTTCGCCGCCGCATACATCACCGTGCAGGTCGTCACCTTCACCGAATGCGACCCGTTCCATCTGTATTGGCAGGTGCTGCCCGACCCCGGTGCGTGCAGGCCGTCTTCCCACGGCAGCCAAGCACCGCCGCTGACCGTCCAAAGGCTCCTGCTCCCAAGCCCAAGTGCAGCTCCTCACGCTCGGCATCCTGAACATCGTCATCGACGTCATGCTCATGGGCCTGCCCGTCCCCATCCTCTTCTTCCTCTGGAGGAAGCCCCTCCTGCAGCGGCTGCACATCGCCTCGCTCTTCTGCCTCGGCTTCTTCATCGTCGCCATCACCGTCGTCCGCCTGCCGCAGAACCACAACCAGGCCGTCAGCCAGGTCAACCGGACCACGTGGGCGAGCATCGAGCTCTTCGTCGCCGCCGTCGCCGTCAACGCCCCGGTGCTGTACACCCTGCGGCGGCGGAACCCCCGGGTGCAGCCGTCGCCGGCCACCGTCATCGAACTGGACAACGGCCCCGGAAGCGACACGCCTATGATGTTGTCCGAAGCCCTCGAAGCTCTGAGACAGCCCACGATGCTGGAAAAGCCGCAAGAAAAAATGATCCCGGAAACCGCCAGATTAAAACATTGAAGATGTAACGCATGCACGGCATAGAACATGGACCGGGAAAAGCGGAGTTGGGGTTTGGTGGAATAGCGATGATGTAATGGCACATGTTCGAGCGGCAAAGCGGCAACTGATCTTCTTCCCGAGGTTGGCAGCCCCTGTTTAATAATGTCTTTCTTCTGTATGATGATAAAAGTAGCAGGAATGAGAGTGAGAGTGAGAGTACCTCGACCTTTTGCCATCCGACAGTCTCAGTGGGCGTTGAAGCAGGGGCGGCTCCTCACAAGATTGCATACGAGTCGACTGGAGCTTCTCGGCCGGATGAACGCTTCAGCTCCCCGTTGCCTCGCGCTCCGAGTCCGAGTCCGAGTCCGAGCCGTTCACCATGGGTCGGTCCAGTGATTCAGCACTATACGAGTAGTTGCTCCCATCGCTCATCCACACGCAGGTGCTTCTTGTCGGGGCTGGTGAACTCGTTGGTCCAGGTGCAGCCGCTCGCGCGCTCTCTTTGCTCGCGCCAGGGCCTCGTCAGATACCTTTGGCGGCGGCTTCTTCGCGGCTGCGAGCGCAGAAGCGACCTCCATCGTGGTCTCCGCGCCTCCCTCCTCGCCGTCAACGCCCCCCGTGGACTGGCCTTCCGGCTCCGAATCGCCAGCACTGGCCTCCGACGCAGAGCAATCCTCCTCCTCCCCGTCCGAGTCTCCACGGCCAATCTCATTCTCCCGCGTCTCCTCCCCCCCCTCCCCTTGTCGCCGTCTCCACCTCCGTCTCCACCTCCGGATCCCCAAACGCACCCAGCCACCTCCGAACCACCTCCCCCACCGCCAGCGAAACCGCGCTCCTGAACCCCAGCGTCCGCAACGTCGTCGGCAAGCACCTGAACAAGGCCGGCAGCTGCTCTCGATCCGTGCCGATATCCGACAGCGCCAGGACCGGCGTCGGCAGCAGGACCGCCTCTCAGACCGGCGGGGAGGCGGCGCGCCCGTCGATCGGATGGGGTGGCGACGAAGGAGGCGGGGAGAAGATGGCGCTCGTGTAGGCCTGTCTTTCTGCGGGTTGGATGTAGTGCGGTGGGCACCAGCACGAATGACTCGCGCAGCAGCGTTGAAGGATCGGTGGCGGTGCTGCAGTCGCAAAGCCCATGCGTGCTTCCAGGTGCGCGCTTGGGACTTGCGCGGCCGCTGTAGGTGTTCGGTTGATCAACAGCGCATCCGCGCACCGGCTCGGCTTCCGAGTCAGATTCCGCCCCGTGGATGCGGATGACCCGACGGACCGGATGGCACCCTGGTCTCCCCGCAAGCTACTCGGCTGCTAGCCGCATGCGGGATTCCCAGAGGCTGGGATGACACGAAGTGCGATCGTAGAATGCGAGACGATAACACGTTTGGTCGCCGGTCCTAGCCACGGATGAGGACATGCAGCGGTTGGAGGACGCTGGTAAGGTGTGGATGCTAGGCTGTAGGAGCTCAAAGCTCGCGGACTGCAATCCTAGATCAATGCCAGGAATGGGGGTGTCTACCCTGCACGTCTATCCTAGGAAGACAGTAGCCGTAGCCGAGAATCCGCTGCTGGTATGGGCCACGAGTAACAAGAAGAAAGGACGTAGCCTACTTACTGTACGGAGGCCACGTTGTGAACGCCAAAGCTGAAATGAAGATGTTGCGGCATCGTTGGAGGTTCTGTATTCCCAATGCACTGCACCGCCACTGTGAACAACACCTCGTCTTACCACAGCAATCCGGCAAGCAGCCAATTCGTCGCATGCGGACTGCCTGCGCACAAAAACGGTTTAGCGCGGCGGCCGCTGCGTTGGGATCAGCCGCAGCCGCAGCCGCTGTGGCTTCAGAGCTAGATCTGAAGGATCGGTGCCGGTGCTGTCATTGGACAGTTGGCTCCATGTTGGAAAGAACCTCCATTACAGACGACGGCCGCCTGTCCGCTGAGCTAAAATCCGCCCTACAATCGACCCGGCAGATCGGATGGCACCCTGGGCACATCGTGCTAACCTTATCAGGATGACCCAGTTTTGTGGGCCCTTTGCAGCTACAAGGGTGTCGAAGCAAGATCCAACATGCATCGTCACGACACGGCAGATACCCTGCAGCAAGCACCAGAAAGAGCTGTACCTGCAACATGTCTTCTGGTGTTGTTGCAAAGACAGGGCTATAGGCAACGGTGAAACAAGCACAACAATACTCAATTTTATCTGCATGGTCAATTCGGGAGGTATTGCAACACAAGCACACCTTCACCGGCAGCTGAACCATTCGTTCGGACGACAACTCGCACCCCAGCGAACACCTCAGCCCCCCACGAAGCTCTGCATGCAGCGAGCCGCGTTCCGATCCGACCATGTCAGCACCTCAACAGCAACCCGCGATCCTCCTCCCCGCCACAGCAACCCAGAACCCCCTCCCCCCTCCTCCCTCCCTCAACCAAGCAACCCCCCCTCCCCCGGAATCAGCGCCCCGTCCGCCACCGCCGCCCCATGCGCCCTCGCCAGGTACCCGTACGCGGGGTAGTACCGATCCAGCCACGGCAGGACCTCGCGGGCGCCGGGCGCGCCGCGCCAGTCGCGCATGAGGTCGCACACGATGCTAAACAGGCCGACCAGGCGCACGCCCGCGTCGCGCATGCGGTCGTTGCTCACGTCGCGCAGCAGCGGGGTGGTGGTGGCCGAGGCCTCGACGTTGGCCCAGACGCTGTAGCCGGCGGCGCGGAGGGAGAGGGCGAGGAAGGTCGTGCCTGGGGTGGGGGGAGGGTATCTTCGTCAGTTACTGCCGCCAGGAAGGGAAGGGCGCTACGCACAGACGTCCGTCGTGATGCCTGCGACGATGACCTGGCGCCGGCCCGTGGCCTCGAGCGCGGCGCGGAAGGCTGGGTTGTCCCACGCGTCCACCTCGCCCTGCCGCTGCACGAGCGGCGCGTCCGGGTACATGGCCAGCACCTCCTTGGGCAGCGGCCCGTTCGGGCCCGTCTGCGCCGACGTGGTCATGACGACGGGGAGGTCGAAGAGCTGGCCGAGCGCGGCGTGGGCGATGAGGTTGTCGCGGTAGAGGGTCGGGTCGAAGTCGCGGGCGACGCTGTAGAGGCCGACTTGGAGGTCGAGGATGAGGAGGACCTGGGGTGCGTTTGGTGTCGGTTGGTTGGTGGTGGGGAGGAGGGGGAAGGGGGGAGACTTACGGCATCGCTGGCGTTGAGGCGCTCGAAGGGGACGGCTGTGGGGAAAGGAATCTGTCAGTCAAGGTCCCTACCTCGTTCCCATGTCGTCGGCAGCTTTGAGGAAGAGAGAACCCACAGTCCGCAAGGGCCAAGAACGGCACCGCGAGGAAAGACGCAATCGCCGTGAACTTCATTGTTTCGAGCAGTTGGCTGTGATGGCTGAAAAAAAAAAAAAAAAAACAGATCGGCAGACGAGGACGTGAGAGGAGTCCGAAAGAAGGAGCTGCAGTCCCTGTGAAGAAGTTTGGTACTCCAACAATCCCACCGACCTTCCGCACGCCTCTACTTATACCTCGCCCGACAGCGCCATCGTTGAACGTTTCCTGCACCACACTTCGGGACGACAATCTGCCTCTCCCGATTGAACCCGTTATCCGTTGACACACGCTGACCAAGTATTATCAAGACTGTTGCACGGGCGGTCTCGGCGGAGAAGCCTTGCGAGTAACTCGACGCGGCGACCCAACCACACGCGCCGGAGTGCAGCAAATCGGGTAAAGCTGCCTCCATTCCCAGGCGCTTGCTTCGTATAGGCACATGTGTTGGATGCGTTGTGGGGAAAAGTCAACGTTTGATTAGGTGGTTGATGATTTAGGGCGCACATTTGGTGCGGAGTCGCAAACGTGAGTATGCGGGCGCAACTGCAGCCACGGCTCGCTTCGTACAATGCTGCTGCTGCACGTCGTGGCCTCGCAGAAGGCCAAGGCTGGGGAGGCTGGATCGCATCCATTGAGGAGACCAAGGTGTGCAAAACGCCCAGTAAAAGCTCGACTTATTGGTATACAAAGTAAAGGCTTGCAGTTGCCGAAGGGTATATCTCAAAACGCCAGTCCGCCGCGTCCGTTAGAGGAAATGAAAATGCCGCAATATCGTGCCATGTCGATGCATCGAGTTAAGTTGAAGGACGTTCCCTCGCTCCTGTATCACTCAAGCCAATGGATCTCGTCTTTTCTCCGCCCTTCATCGTCTCGGCGGCGGCTCATACACCATCGGGCTTGGCCGCTCGTACGCAGCACCACTCGACGGACCAGCCCACCTGTTTGCTCTCTCCTCTCGGTCACGGACTTCGCGCTCGTTCTGGATGGTAGAGCAGCAACAACAGCAACACGCCTTGACGATGTCAGACGGAAGCGACCCTTCCAGATGGTACTGGTGCCGGAGACGTGTTCGGTGAATGAGCGGGAAGATACCTGTTGTACGTTCAAGTTAGCCCAGTCGTGTTCGCTGATGCAAGGGAGGTTCGAGAGGCTGAGATAAAACAGCATGCACGGGTCGAAAAGGACAGGAATACATACCACACAAGCCACAGAATGTCGTCATGGTCATGATTGAGCACTGCGCATTAGCCCAGCTCCAGCCCAGCATCTCGGTCGGATCCTTCTTCTCGCTCTTCAACCCCAGCCGGTAACCCGTCTTGCCGTAGAGCACGCACGGGCAGAACACACCAGTCATGCATGTGCCAACATCGCCGCTGCATTCGCACAGCGAGTGCTTCCACCGGTGCTTCGAACCAGTGGTGGTCAGGTCCATGTTCGGGTGCGCAATCTGGCCCGGCTTGTGCTCGGACGTCAGCATGCCGTTTGGACCACTGGGATTGTCCGGCGCAAAGATGGGCGGCCTCGAAGAAGGCACATTCTGATGCGGGCTGTAGGGCTGCGTGGGGGAAATTGGGGACGTGGGAGAAGTAGGAATTGCCTGTACCAGCTTGTGGTCGTCGTTCTCGGTCTTGATAGGGATGGGGCCCGGGGACCCCGGTGGCTGATAAGCGTCATAGGCTTGATCGTGATGCTGGGAATGCTCCGATTGAGCTACGCTTTGGGCGACGCTCTGTTGTCGCTGCCTCGGCTGCGAATGGTCCGATTGCGCCACGCTCTGGGCGAGGCTCTGCTGTCGCTGCCGCGGCTGAGCTACGCTGCCGCGAGGCGAAGCGTCGACGACGGGAGCGAAGAATGCCGGGTGCGGCTCCTGCGGCTTCGGCCTGGCATACTCCTCGGGCACCATTCCTTGGCCGCCCATGTCATCCCCGATTTCCTTCGACAGCGGCCGCGACAGGCGCGGCGCGGGTAGTTGTGGCGGAGCCGTGCTGATGGCCGACATGTCGCCAAAGTCCGTCACCGGCGAGTTCAGGTTCGACGCGTGCGGCGACGTCGGCGAATGCGGGATGTTGGGCTCCGTCTGGCGCAGATGGGAGGCATTATTGTGCTGGAAGGGCGGCTGCTGCACCTCGATTGGGGTTTGGGCGTAGGAGAAGCGGCTGTTCTGGGGCGGCGGGTGGGTACGAGTACGAGCTTGAGCTTGCGATGGCTGTGGCGGCGGGGACGACGGCGGAGACGACGGCGCAGGGTCGAGCTGGTGGAGCGGCAGCCTGTCCGCCTCCGACAGAGGAATCTGCCACGAGAAGCGCGGATTCGACGGCTGCCGGGGCTGCGCGAGGTGCTGGTGCTGCTGGTGCTGCTGGTGCTGCTGGTGCTGCTGGTGCTGCTGGTGCTGCTGGTGCTGCTGGTGCTGCTGGTGCTGCTGGTGCTGCTGGTGCTGCTGGTGCTGCTGGTGCTGCTGGTGCCGTGGGTGCTGGGGGTGCTGGGGGTGCTGGTAGTAGGGCTGCGCTGGCTGCTGCGCGGGCTGCGCCTGTGGGTACTGTCGGCGAGGGTCCATGGCGGCGCACAGCGGCAGCGGTAGAGGCGCAGGCGTGTTCGGCGACAGTCGCAGTGGGATTCGGAGAGTCAGGCAAGCTGCGAGGAGCAGCTCGAGAGGAGGCGGCCGAGGACAGCGGGCGCGGGCAATGACGTGAGCGCGCAGTCGAGGTGAAGCAGGCCGGCAGCAACCATGCCGGCTCGTCGCCAGTCAGCAGGATCAGCACTAGAGCGGCTGTTGCGTGTGCCCGAGTGCAGAGCTGGGTGAATTGGAGATATAGCGGCATGCGCGCCGGCAAGAATAGCTCGGTCAAGCTTCATCGCGACCGGACGGGCGACAGGCTGCTCCCTGCCGACCGAGCCGTGCTGCGCCCTCGTCGCCGCCCAGGGCAGGCTCGCAGCCCAGACGGGCAGCCCTGCGCCGCGATTGGCCTGCACGACATGGCGGGCGTGGGGCTGGCCGCGGCTTGGGTCGCGTTGCAGAGGCGGGCGGGAGGCTGTCGGCGAGTGGCTGTTGCTGCGCGACGCGCGATGCGGCGCAGCGTCACCCCCGCTCGGGGAACGATCGCCGGCCGGGCGCTTAACGGCGACGCGCTGCAGGCCAGCTCGCAAATCCATGCAGGAACCAAGACTCCGACATATTGGCATATGGGGCCGCCACGCCTGGCCGACATTGCGATGCGCCTACAAAGCCCGCCAGAGGCCCACGCCGCCGCGCGCCTGCCCGCCTGCCGCTTCCGCGACTGCGTGATGTCTCGCGCGCCCGAGTCGCGGACAGATGAAGATCCACTTTTGCTCTCCTTTACTACTACTGCCTTCTCTCTTTTGGTATTGTGAAAGCTATGCCGCTGATGCTCAGAATGATCCCGCCCTGCTGTCGGCCGGCCTACCGGTCCCGCTCCGCCCGGCTCTCCTCCTCCACCGTCTTGAGCATGCTCTGCTGGTCCTTCTTGACCCACTCCCAGTACGTCTGCCACGCCTTGTGGTTCGGGTCCTCCACGCTGCCTCCCTCGACGCTACCCACGTTCAGGTTCTTGTTGATGTCGATCGACACCTTGATCACCCCCTTGGCGCTCTTCTCGATCTTCTCGATCTCCTGCTTGACCGCGTTCTCCTTGGCCTTGGTTGAGATGATCGCCTTGAAGTGCTCCGCAATCGTTCCCAGACGCAGCTTGGTCTCGTCCGGCGCCAGCACCACCAGCTTGGTGAGCATGAGGTTGCACAGCGTGCGGACGTCATGCTCGTCCGTGATGCCCGCGATGATGCGGTCGTAGAAGTCGGGCAGGTTGAGCCGAGCCATGGCCGTCTCAAGCAGAGTGTACAGCGTCTCGTACGCACTCTTGCGCACTTCAAGGCCGTCGTCCACCTTGTGCTTGAACGGTCCCATCTGGACCTCGCGAATGAGCTCGGGCTTCACCACCGTCTGGCTCATCACCAGCGGTAGCAGCTCAGGGAGATGCGGCAGGACCAGCTCCGGCTTGTTGTGCACCGCCGAGCTCATCGTCGTCAAAGCTAAGCGCTGGTTGTCCAGATCCGTCTCCTTGAGCATTGCAGCCAGCATCG
The DNA here is from genome assembly GCA_029906385.1 of Neofusicoccum laricinum. Taxonomy (NCBI): domain Eukaryota; kingdom Fungi; phylum Ascomycota; class Dothideomycetes; order Botryosphaeriales; family Botryosphaeriaceae; genus Neofusicoccum; species Neofusicoccum laricinum. Next base: position 3,067,882 of record CP123720.1, on the reverse strand, counting down.
GAATGACGATTGGCCGCAAGAAGTCGTCGTACGTCTCGTCCGTGTCGGCAAACGTGTAGCGGAGCGCCGAGATGACCATGGCCCTGGCGCTTGCGTCGGCCTCGCCCAGGAATTTCTGCATGCACGTGTCAGCTTGTGTTGCAACTTCGCGAGTGTTGATCCTTACCTGCAGCTGCGGAAGGAACGTCTTCGGGTCGATGATGGTAAGCCTTCCAATGCACTCGGCACCAATGGCCCTGTTGTCCTCCTGCTGTGACGCCTTGAGTATCTGCTGCCACAAATCCTGTGCGAATGGAAGAAGGTCTGCGTCGACGCTCCGGTACTGGAGGATTTCTCTAACCGAGTGCAGCAATAGGTATGACTTTGCATCCGGCTTGCTCATCGTTGAGAGGATGAAGGGAAGGTACGTCTTCACATTGGACGAACCAGCCCTGCCAAGGGCAACAGCTGCCGCCAAAGGCACCTGACCACCGTCGCCGAAACGAGAAACGAACAGGCTTGGATCGAGAGGTGAGTCCTGACTGAGCCGCAAGCCGGCTTCTCCCAGCACGGCCAAGGCCAAGCACTTCCGCTTCTCGTCTACCGCAGTCTGCAGCTCCTGGACAAAGTCCTCTAGCTTCACGTCGATTCCCGACTTGCTGTAGACAAGTAGAGTACCAACCACCTTGCCAATGAGATCCGGATTGCCCGTGATACCAACATCACGAAGCAACGACTTCATCAAAGAACCTCCAGCGCTCTTCTCAGCAACAGCCCTCACTAACGCAAGGAGAGCATCAAGAGCGCTGCCGCTCACCGTTGAGGTGACCACCGTGTTAAGGGCGTCGACAAGCTGCTGGTTGACCACGTTGCTGGGGTCGTTAGAGACAAATGTCGCCAGAATAATCAATGATGGACCCATAAGATGAAGATCACTGTTCTTGATTGGGGGAAGAAGCATTTCCTCGATCTCCTTGGTGGTCTTGGCGTCGAGATGGGCGCGAGTGACGGGGTTGATGACGATAGTGCGAAGAGCAATCAAGCTGGACCCACGCAGGGAGCGGCTGGCCTTGCGCAACTGTGCACCAAGCTCGAGAGCCACCTCCCGGATCCACTCGGGAGAGAACTCCGCGCTGTTCTGCGCAAGGCCAGTAGCCACTTCAATAGCACGGACTGAAGCGAGGCGGGTAGTCTCCTGCTTTAGGCGCTGACCAAGGAGCTCAATCCCCGCGCTCTTCTTCTCCTGCGAGATAAAATCATCGGTGCCGGAACTGCGGCCAATGAACAGGCCCAGGACGTGGATGGCGCGACGACGAGCTTCTACGTCAGCGTCGTTGGCCGAGATACGGTTGATCAAGATGTCGAACAGTTGTTCCAGGTAAGGCTTGTTCTCCGCAGAGCCAGTCGGGGCACGCGGAGGGGTGAATGCCTTGATAAAGCCCTCAACACTTGCCAGAGCTTCCGCCGAAACCTTGCTGTAGCGCTCCTTCGCTGCCGTGTCCAAAGCTGGGACGACTTTCGGAAGATAAGGCTGCAGCAACTCGGAGGCGTGCGTCTCGGCGATGGCATGAAGCAACAGGAGTGCTTCGATACGCAGAGTGTTTGCCGTAGCTGACGAGCTGGCCGAGCTACTGGTGTGAGTGCTGGTAGCCTTGGACGCTTCGACAACAGGGTCGATAATCTGGTCGAGGTAATCCGAAAGGCCACCACCCTCAGTAATGGCAATATCCTTCAGAAGACCCATGGCAGCTTGCTTTGTGGGAAGCGTGCCAGTCTTCAGCAAAGGGAAGGCTCCCTTGACGATGTCAGGCACCAACGCGGCAAGACTCTCCTGCGGGCCAGAGAGCGGCTGGCTCTCGCCCGACGCAGCTGCGATTCCCGCATACAAAGAAACGTTAGTGTGGAGGTCGAACATGCTAGCATCGCTGCCAACGCGTCTCCTCTTGCGCGAGGGCGGAGGACCCATGAGACCTAGGTTTGAGGCTTCCCTGTTGGCACGAGCAGTGGACAAAACCTCGGGTTTGGACTGCTGTACAAGGCTGGCAAGAGTGGCAATGACTTCCAGGCGAACGCTCTCTTCACGTTCCTTGAATCGAGGGATCAATGCCGGTGCAACGCGCTCGTAGAGAGTGCCGTCATCCAACAGGTCGCCCTGACTCCGGGTGACAATGAGCGTGTGGAGCACTTTTGCGGCGCAGCGGCGGACCTTCCAACTCGCGTCATCCTCATCGTCAAACTGAGCCTCCTCTTCGAAATCCTCATCTTCCAGACCCTCCGCGTCATCCTCGTCTTCGGCATCCATATCCTCGTCATCATCGGTGGCGAGGTTAGGGTCGTATTTCAAGAATCGCGTGCCGGCATCGATGCTCTCGTCGGTGAAAATGCGCATTTCCTGGGAGCAAGAACCCAGAAAGCTTTCAAGGGCTACCAAAGCGGCCTCGCGCACCTCGTCGGCCTCCGGATCGCGCTCCTCCTCACCGTCCCAAGCCTCCAACTCCTCATCCAGCTCGCCCTGGCTCACCGCGCTCAACACGAACGGCGCAAGGGTCTTCAGGTAAGGGCCAAACTTTTTCGGAACAGACCGGGCCATTGCGCCGAGAATGTTGATGTAGACCTTTCTCTTGCCCCGCGTGATGTGCGCATCTCTCATGCTCTCGATCAGACTGGAGACTAGTCCGCTAAGAGTTGGCTCTGATAAATATATTGCCAGGGTTGAGATGGCGGTGACGGCCTTCTTCTTCAACACCGGGCCGGCACGCTCGCTTTGGATGATCTTCATGACTACGTTCTGCAGTGCCACAAGTTCCGGCTCCTGCAGCATGGGTCCAAAGCAGCGCGCCACCTCAATGAGCACATCAATGGCGGTGCTGTCTGTGCCCTTTGCAATATCATCCTCCAGCATGCTCTTGGGTGGAGATGGCAGGCCCTGCTTGCCCGGAGGAACCACATTGAAACCCACAAGGCGCGGGATGAGCACCTTGCTCACCGATGTGTATGCGCCGACGACGGATGAGTTGCGGGGAATTCCGGCGACGGGCTTGGGAAGCGAGACAACGATGTTGCGCAGGGCGAGAGCGGGGATGGAGTTGTCGACCGTGTTGGTGGTGGGGACTTGCGAGACGCGGTCGATCAGTGGCGAGATAATGCTCTCGGGCACCTTCGCGACGAAGGGTCCCAGACACTTGACCGTCTGGTTCTGCACCTCGGCGCTGCTGTCGTTCAGCGTGTGGAGGAAGCCGTCGATGAGCTTGGCGGCGGTGGTGTAGTCGTGCTGCAGAAAGCCCGGATGGCCCGATTGCATCATGGCCTGCAGATCGTTCAACGCCATGTACCGCAGGTCGGGGTCGTTGTCATAGAGCTTGTTGAGCAGGCGGCCGACATCCTGGGCGGACGGCAGCCGGCCGTCGTACGTCGAGCTCATGCTGGGAGCAGCGCGGGGAGCTGGGGTGTGAGGTGCTGGTGAGCTCGAGCTCACGGACTAGCTGGGCTGCGGTGCGCCTACGTCCTAGGATCCAGCGTCTGCAGGGAGTATCAGCAGATCTGTGGATGGAGCCGTCCCGGGCAGGAAGGTGGGTGTTTACATGGCGGCGTGTGCTGTGACTGGCGCACGCGGTGCTCGGGCGAGGATGCGGCGCGACTTGGAGGGGCAGCGGTGAGCCTGCAGTGGCGATGGCGGCGGGTATAAAGAGGAAGGCAACGCAGCAGTCGGACGGGGCTGGGCTGGAGTCTCGGGCCAGCGCGAGCTCTCTCGACGGTGCTTGGGTCGGGGTGGGAGCCGCGATGGATGGAGGGGCGGGCAGCCTGGAGCGGCGGAGAGCTGTGCTTGGCGCGGCGAAGAAGGGAGTGCCCGTAGCTCGGGCGCTAGCGCCGGGAACGGCAAGGCGCCAGCATGGCATGATGTCGATGCTCTCGCTCGCCTCGCGCACCCAGCCATCCATCGTCTTCTGCAGCTTCCATCCGCCCATTGAGCCGTCCGCCCATCTCCATCTTCTCTCATCTCGGTCAATTGCAGGTCGCGCAGCTTCACCATGGTTCTCGTCCGGTCTCACTCTCTGCGCACTGCTGCCCAGCAGCTCGCCCGTCCCGCCGCCCGCCCCAGCTTCCGCAGCGCCGGCCGCCAGCAGCCATGGCAGCGCATCGCCCAGTCTGTCTCGCGCCGCGGCTACGCCAGCTCGCACGGCGAGGCCGGCCACGGCCAGGCCAAGAGCGACCTCCCCTGGTGCGTATTGTGCATCTGCGGCCCTTTCGCATTGAAGAATTTTGCGCCGCACCAGCACTTTGCTTGCGCCTCGCCCGCCATTCCGACTCGCCCCTTCGGACCATTCGGCCTTGAATGTGCCCGTCTGACACTAATTGTTCCGTAGGGCCATTGGCGCCGTTGCCTTCACCGTACCCAGTGTGTGGTACATGCTCCAGCCGGGTGAGGCCCACCACGCCGATCACCACGAGGCGCACGAGGAGAAGCACGAGGAGTCCCAGCAGGAGGAGGCCCCCAAGGACGAGACGAAGGAGGAGCCCAAGGCCGAGGCCAAGGGCGAGTCTGAGGAGGCGCCCAAGGAAGAATCCAAAGAGGAGTCCAAGGACGAATCCAAGGACAAGCCCAAGGAAGATTCCAAGGACGAGTCCAAGGAGGAGTCGAAGAAGGACGAGTCTCCTAAGGAGGAATCCAAGGAAGAGGCCCCCAAGAAGGATTCCGAGTCCGATAGTAAGTCGCAGGATAAGTCTCCTTCTTCTGGAAATAAGAGTAGCTCGGAGGGACCCCGTTTCAAAGGCGCCACCAGCGCCGGCGAGGACAAGAAGGCCCCCGACAACCGTTACAACATACCCGATCCCAAGGGCAACACCAAACACCGCATTGACAGCGGATATGCTAAGCCAATCGGTGCTGACGAGCCAGTAGCCGACGCCAAGGGCTCTGCGAAGGACAAGGTATGCAGTCCATCGAGGTCTACTTCTCTAGGTTGCGAAACTAACCTCTATCAGCCTGCCGCCAACAAGGAGGCGCTTAGCCAGAACCAGACTTCGGGCAAGCAGCAGGGCCTCTCCAACACCGACACCAAGCACAGCACCGACGTCGACAGCGACCCCAACAAAAGCAAGAAGTCCGAGGGCTCCGTTGATACCGCCAAGTCCAAGGGCACCATCTCCCCCAACAGGCCTGCTGTATGAGTTTCTGGATTTCCTTGGCCCCCCTCTCAACCGAGAGATATCTTTCGCATGGTACCGGACTGATGTGCTGACTCTGAATGCAAACTCAAGGGCGAGGATAAGAAGAGCGAGGAGAGCTCTTAAGGCAAGCATTTCAGCATTTGCATCATTCCCTGTGTGCGTTGATTTTTTAGGCGGGTCGCAATCTGAGTTCAGCAACAACAGCGAAGCGGGCGTTCGAGCAGGAATGGGGAGGTTTAATCGTGTACATTTCCTTTTGGGTGTGGATACAAAAGTCCTGCTCTAGAGTAACCTACGCGGATCTTTACTCGCTGAAATGGCCGTGACAGCTTAGTTCATCGGTTGTGCCACTGTTCCTCCTCCAAGTGAGCGATATTCTATTTTTACTACAGCTGCTTGGTATGCTTGACAAGGCAACAAAACTCAATTATCAAGATCGAGGCGCCCGAGACAACTGCCGCCACCCATGGTTTGATGGTGGCCCTGGAGAATGCCTAAGTTTTGGGGGCGCGGTTGCTTGAGGCCTGAGCAGCTTTGGGCTACGGTGGGACCCGGCAAGGCAAAAAGAATGCAGACATGTGTTATTGGCAAGGCAAACTCTGCGCCCGCCATAGCCTGAACGCTATTATTGTTGCGAACCCTTCGACCGTTTCGGGACAAAGGTGATCAAGATCTACTGAGGGGTGCTGCAGCCGAGGTTATTCTTTCGACCAGCATCACTACGTCAGAAGCTGAAGCAGTCGTCCGAAAAGCTTCTAGGGACTTCGAAGTAGTTTTGCGTTCGGACTAGATAATCATGTTGAAAAGTTCTTGCGCACCCCTCTGGCTCAAGGCAGCAACGATGCACCCACGCATCGTGCGCCTCCACAACCAACATGTCTCCCAGGTACGCACTGAGCCGCATTGCCTAGTGCTCACTCTGGGATCTTGCTGCCTAGCGCTCCGACCTCGCGAACTCCAAATCTGACTTCCGTCCCGGTCGCCAGAGCCTCCGCGGCAAAGACGGGCAGCGTTATCTTCCTTCTCCGCTTCGCCGCAGGCAGGCAGGCAGAAGGGCACGATCCATTGTCACTCATCACCATAAGCCCGTTTATTTCCGTCTCGCATTTGCCGTCATCTTCGGCGCCACATCTGCCGTCATCCCATCCACGCCCAGGCTTCAGCAAGGAACCGAGACAAAAAAAGACCTGGCCGCACTGCATCATGGATCGACCGGAGGGGAACATGTAATACATAAAGCACGGAGCGGAGCGGGGAGGAAATTTGGGGGCCGCACCGCCGAACGGGCGGAACAGCAATTCCTCTCGCCATCCTCCTCGATGTCTCCACCCCCGAGATCGGCGCGGGCGCGCGCTCGCTCGCTCCTCCCCTCGCTGCCTGTGCACGAATCCCTCCATCTGCGCCCATCACCCGTCCGCCCGCGCAGCCTCGATACGTCTCTCTCTCTCGTCAGAACCAAGCCACTCATCAACTTGATCACCATGACCAACTCTCATCATCACCGCCGCCCGCCGCCCCCGCCTCCCTGACCAAGCAACCCCGCTCTAGAACCACCCCGTCACCGTCGCCGTCATCCCCGCCGACCGCCGACCGCCGACCGCCGCCCGCCCGATCCGAGCGGCACAGTCACAGCACCGGCACCACCGCCCAGGCCCGCGCAGAGGCGGAAAAAGGCAGCGGCGGCCGCAGCTTCGGCCTTCCCGATGCGAGGTGTCAGCACGGCCAAGGCTCACCGACCGGTGGCGTCGTGACTGGTTTTGTGTGACGCCGCAGCCCGGAAACGCGCTAAAAACGCGCGGGCATGTGATCGCGACGTGCGACCGCAATTAGGTTGCCGCATGTGGCAGGACGGCGGCCGCGGGGGCCGCAGGCATCCGTCCGTGTTTTTGGCGGCGGTGTTGCTTCTCTCGTGTGTGAGTAGAGTAGCTGGCTGGCGCGATGAGTCATGGGTTGTGTGGGGAGACGGGGCGCGATGTACCTGTTGCGGCTGTCGACGGCTGCGGGTGGGGACGGTGGACGTGACGGCGGGATGGCGCGCAGGCAGCAAGGTGGCGGAGTGGTGGAGTCGGCGACCAGGCCGCCGTTTACGAGGCCGCGCTGGACGGTTGCCATTGGTCTGCCGATCAGGAGAGACGCAGGAGCGGTCGTGACCTGAGGGCTTGGGAGGTGGGACGACAACTGGTGATGGCATCATGCGCGCAGCGGCTTCTCACGGCACGGCTGGGTTGATGCATGTGTGCGGAGGAGGCTTTGGCCCGTATCGCGTGTTATGCTTCCATAATCTCTAGTAAGATGATGGTGGAGTATCCCGCTTCGAATGATAACTGGTGTTCAATCAAAAAGAAATCCGATGAGTAGAAGGGGCTAGTACAACAGCCTAAGCAGTAGAGAAACAATCTAGCGCCAGGGCAGCTAATCCGTTCTTTCGTGTCGTGGTCGTCGAATAAAAAAGAAGGGAGGTCATGACCATCGTACAAGAGGGGAGATAGAAAAAAAGAGGGAATAAAGTAAAGTGTTGAAGAAAGCCGTATCCCCATCCTGAGGACTTACTATCGGGAGATTGATCGTCCATACGCTCGCCCGACAACGCCGTGCTATGCAATCTTCGAGTGCCGTGATCCCCCAGTAGAATACCAGTCCCAAACATGAGAACGCAAAACGCGAAACACCGAGATATAATCGAAAGACAACCAAAAAAAAAAAAATATTTCAATCCATGGCCGGAGCCTGACCCTGTCCTCTGCGGAGCGCCTCCACTGCCGCCTCCAAATTCTTCAACCGCTGGTCCTTCTCCTCGTTCTCATGGCGAAGTCGCCTGATCTCTTCCCTCAGGTCATCCTCATCCGTCTCACCACCGCCGCCGATACTACCTCCGCGATCCGTGCCGGACGTCCTCCTCCTCTTGCTCGACGCCGGGGCGACACGCCTATCGCCGACGGCACCGCCGTAAACGTCATCAGCCTCGGCATCCGGGCTCAGGCCAGCCTCACTGGCAACGTCGTCCTCGGGCTTCGGCGCACCACCGTGCTGCGCGGTGGGCGAGGAGGCGGCGTCAGAACCGCTGGCGCGGCGGTGGACGCGGCGGATGTGTTCGGCCAGGTTCTCCTTGCGGGTGAAGCCCTGGCCCATGCTGCGCTTGCAGTCCTGGTGCGGGCAGAACAGGGCTTTCTTGGTGCCGCCGTGCATCTTGTGGACCTCGCGCTCGTGCCGCAGCAGGCCACCCGAGTAGGTGAAGCCCTGGAGCTTCTCACAACCCTTGTGGCGGCAGACATACGGCCGGTCGTGCTTGTCCATGTGCTTGCTGCAGAGTTGGTGTTAGCGCGGGTTTTGCATTTCAAACATATGTGAGGCAAGTGGAAACGGGTGTGAGGGGGAAACTCACCTCCACTCGCACTTCCGTTCGAAGGTGATACCGTGACAGTCGGAGGAAAAGGTGCACACCATCTTGCCGTCGGCGTTCCGTGGCGGATCCTCGGTGCGCTTGTGCGAATACTTGCCACGTGGAGTGTAGCCCTCGTAGCGGTCATGCTCCTCGGAGCTCTCTCGCGGGTTGAGTTGCGGGTCGGCCGGCTGCACGGGCTGGGCAGAGAGCGAGACGTCGGACAGCTTCCGCTTGCGGGGGTTCTGGACATGGGTGGCGGCGGGGGACATGGCGGCGACGACGTCCTCGTTCATGGAGACGGGGCTGACGGGGCCGGAACTCTTGGAAAAGTCGGGCATAACCTGCGGGGCGTGGGCGACGGCAGCATCCATGGGGTCGTCGTAGAGGGGCGAAAAGGCGGAAACGGCGTGGTGTGGCGCGAGGCCGCCGTGGAATATATAGTCGGGGGGCGCAGGCTGCAGCGCCGCGGCTGTCAGGTCCTCGACGCGGAGCTCGGGGACGGTCAAACGCAGTGGCGGCGGCAAGTCGAGGGTGGTGTGGTGCGGAGCGAGGACATGCGGCGAGTGCGCGGTGGGCTCGAAGGTGGTGATGCCTGATTGGTAAGGCCAGACGCAGGCTTGAGCTTCGCCAGGCGACGCGTTGGGCGACAACGCGTTGGCATATAAATGGCTGGCACGGCTGCGGGCGCGCTGCTGCGGCTGGGCTCCCGGAGCGCTCGGCGGACGCGGATCTGCGCGGTGGGAGTCAGAAACAAGCTCTGCGTGTGCGAATGGCGCAGATGACTCACCCTCGCCTGGGCCGCTGGCTGGGCTGGAGCCTTGCGGGCACGGCGGCGGGCGTCGATTGCGTCGGAGCTGTGGCTGAGCGTCCTGAAACGCCACGTGACCGGCCCAGTGATTTGAATTCCTTACATCCAAGGCCGGGCCTTCCGCTGCCGGTGCCGCCCCGCCTGCGCGCGCCCGCCCGCGCCCGCTGGGACGCGTCGCAGGTGCCAGAGCCAGTGCCTCGCGCCCGAACTGCAGATCTGCCAAGCGGTCTCATCGTCAGCAAGCACTGCCTCGCTGCCCGCCTGCCCGCCTGCCAGCGCAGCGCCGCCCGCGCGCCCGGGAGCCCCGGAGCGCGCGCCCGGGAGCCCCGGAGCGCGCGCCCGGGAGCCCCGGAGCGCGCGCCTTGCAAACCAGGCACGCAGTGGGAGGGTCCTCTACTCACACGCTCCGTCGTGCGGCGCCGGCCACCCCAGGCCCAGATGGCCCTCCAGCCGCGTCGCCCGCACCCGCGTCCGCCGCCCGCCAGCCACGGCGACGGTGACGGCGTACTGCCAGCAGACGCCCCAGAGCACCGCCAGCGCCGGCCGGATCGTCCACGGCCACGTCGTGCTCAGCGGCCGCACGCTCCCGGGGAACACGGAGAACCAGCTCGCGGCGCGCTGCTCGCACCGCTGCCCACGGCCACCCCACAGCGTCCCGCCACCGCCGGCCGGAATCAGCGCCTGCTGGAGAGCACGCCGCGCTCGTTGCAGATGCGCGGCCGGCGTCGCGCCGGCCACGGCACGTCTCAGACCCCGCAGCGTGCGGGCAAGGCGGGCGATGGTGCAGACGACAGCGGCCAAGACGGGCATGACCTCATGCACGCGGCCGAGGGAGGTGTTCGAGCTAAACTTTACGTCGACCTCATGGGCAGGGCTGCGCGGCGCGAGTCAGGACGCGGAGCTTCGTGCTAGCAAGAATAGCTTACCTCTGCTGCTGCTGCGCGACCGCGGCGGCGGCTGGCTCGGACGGCTTGGCGGCCGCTGGACGAGCTTCGCAGCTTAGACTTTGCTGGCCGCGACGCGCGGAGCGTGGGCTGCGCCGGCGATGCGCATTCGCCAGCACCCGAAGCGTCGCTCGGATGCTTGGCCCCGGCTGCTGGCCCATGGCGGCAAAAATAGAAACAGAACAGAGTGGATGCGAGGATGCGCGGCCGTAGTGGCGAGGGCGGGCCGTTAAAAGCTGCGGGTACGGCCTCAGCCTCGCGGCCGCGGGCCTGCGCAGCCGCGCGAGGTGCATGCTGCCATGCTGCGCGAGCCTGGGGCAGCACCGGTCAGCCGGCCAGGGCGGATCGGCCTGTGATAGGCGTCGCAGGGGGGGGCGCAGCCGGCCGAGGACGCCGCGTTTCGGCACTTGGCCGCCCAGTGTGAGGCCACGACCCAGCAGGTACACAGCCCCCGGTGCGACGGCCACGGCGGCGGCCTTGGACTGCACTTGGCCGCATGCAGCGCTGCCTGACCGCCGGGCGGCCCTCATCTATCTTGCTTGTCCGCCTGCCGCCGCTCTGCCCTGTCATTGGCTCCCAGCCCTATGCCACAGCGAAACGCGTGTGATCGCCGCCGTGCTGCATCTTTATTGCTACACACACCGGCACCTTGCCCGCGCTAACCCAACCACCCAGCCTCTATACGAACGGCACTCCAGCTATCTGGCTCCGCACAACCCTGCGAGGAGCCGCCGCATTCAGGAAACCGGACGCTCAGCCTCTGTCATGCGTACGCATTCCCGCCTCACAGCCTTGCTGATTGCCCTGCACACAACAAGGCTGAGCAGCCAGCTGCATCTTGGAAACATTCCCGTTGAAGCATACGTCTGGACCGTCTTGGCGAAACTTTGGTGGACTTATCTGTGCACTGCTTCCATCCGGACAGCCTCGACATCTCTTCGACTGCAGTGCGTCAACTACCCATGTGTGAAGAAGGCATCCCTGTTTCAGCCCTTACCGCGTACCAGCCTATCGAGACAGCTGAAACGCGTGGGTACGTGGCAATGAGTGCCTCACCCGATCGAAACATAAAATCATGCGAGCACCTGGGTGTTTCTTCCTGTGAAGAAGCTGGTTACGAAGACCTTGGCAGCTTCGTGAGACTACGGCGACACGCGTCCCAGTGTGCTTCGTGCGCATGACACCGTCAAACCGCCAGCACACTGGGTAAGATGGCGATCCAGCCTCCAGCCAAGCTATTCGCCACCTTGAGCAAGGTTGAAGGTTTGAGGTGATCAACTCTCGATGTTGGGATATGCTCAGCTCCTTCAGATTCTTTGTGATTCCGTCACCTTTTCCAAAAAGGATTTTACAGAAGTGGCCTGCAGATAGCAATTAGCAACCAATCAACTTGAGCCTTAGCACCACCACCACCACCACCATCATCATTACAGTGCTTATAAGACGGCGGACCTAATGAGGCATCTGCTCTTCCTCAACAGAAGCATCGAAGGTCGCATAATACTTCTGTTCTTTTGTAACAGCACATGAAGAATGAGGCGGCGTTGAGCCCTTCGAACCCTTCCATCACTCATCTCAGCCTTGTCGCCTCAAATCTTCACTTGCATGAACTGTAGACATCGGCCGTTAACTCTATACGAGCCTGAGCGGCCACCTCACATGACACTTCCGAGACGGCTCTCTAACCCAACAACTCAACGTCTCATTTCGGAGGACGCAACTGATCTTCCACAGCGTTGAGCGAACCGCATCAGCAGCATCCGCCCATCCACTACCACCACCATCGAGAACCACCACCCATTGCCGTCCCCAGTGATACCATGACAGCAGCGAGCAGCACCGAGAGCGGTTCCACCAACGACATCCCCACCACCCCAGCCACCACAACCCCAACGACCATCCGCGCCACACTGCCAGCCCCGGCAAAGCCCACCACCGACCCACCAGCGCACAGTCTCTTCCCCGCCACGCCCACGCCCAACCCCACGGCCCCCAGCCTCGCGCAGCTGAAGCGCGACGCCGCCGCCCGCAAGAAGACCTCCATCCGCCAGCCGAACCTCCTCAACGCGCGCACGCGCGAGGGCCAGCCGCGTGCTCCAGTCGTCCGAGCAGGAGCGCGACGAGAAGGCCCAGCAGCTCGCCTCGCTGCGCGCCAAGAAGAAGCGCCGGCTGGACGAGTCGCTGCGGCCGCTGGAGGCGACGAAGCGGGCGCTCGAGACGCAGGTCGTGGCGGCGAAGTAGCGGGCGGGCACGAACAGGATCGTCGCGATGGTGCTGGGGCAGGCGGACCCGGTGCGGTGTCTGCGGGAGGTGTGTGGCTGATGGAAGATCGGGATTCTGGGTACCATCATGGCGTTTTGGTGTTTCAGAAAGCATGAAAGTATGTTTTCCTGGCTGGCGCGGTCAAATTGATAGCGGGAATAAACGAAGTTGGTCATAAGGAGAAACGAATCCAGTATGTGGCGGCATGGTGCTGACTATGCGAGAGCCTATATCAAAGGGGAGGCAATGGAGGGGAATAATGCAGTACATAGCAATTCGAAACCTGCTCCTATATTTTCGAATTCCAGGTGTTGTGGAGGGTGACAGGGGTTTGTCCGTCCATCTGAAAATCCCTCCAACTCGACAAGTGACCACGGGGAGTCAAGCGGACGTGTCTTCACAACCATTCACTTCCATATAACCATCCCTGTGCGCATTAACCGGAACCCGCGTCATACGCGACGCACTCGCAACCTCGCGCGCATTTAAGAGATGTCCAGCGCATTACAGCTCCTTGGTCGAAGCTACTGCTCGGATGGCGAAGACAGCACAGCGTATGGTGGACAAAGCTCAGAGGAGACTCGCGGTAGCCAGTAGGAGACACGGCGACGATCGAGAGCAGGCGCATGAGAGACTATTCGGCAAGGATTTGCTGGTGGACGCGATACTCTCGAAGTTGGAGTTGGCAGACTGCCGGAAGGACATCAACAACTCCGAGGACGCCAGGAACCGCGGTATGAGTGTCGGCGAGGCGGTAGATGCGGGCGATCATCCCTGGTATCAGGTGTCTGAAGACAGCGATGATGGTGATAGTTGTCGGTAGTGCTCCGACCTTTGCCTGGGAGGCAGCATCTCTCAGGTGTCTGAGTATCTCGGTCAATAGTCCAAGTGCAAGGGCTTGGCGTCAGCTTCGAACATGCGCAACGACACTCACAAGCGAATGGAAAGAAAGCCCGAGCGGGCATGGGGCGGCCGCTCGGGGTATTTATGCCGGCGGCGGCGCACCCTTACCTTGACATCAACTTCCTGCTCCCGCCCATGCCCTGGCACGCCCAAACACAGACCGGTAGCGACCCGCGCCTCGCCGCCGTCGTCCTCAGCATGGCTGATCCAAGACGTGTAAGCCGCGCCTGCCTCGGACGCTCTCTTGCCGGTACTGACTGCAGACTCAGCCCACCGCGAACCACGCCTCACCTGGCCGCAGCAGTGGAGTAAACAGCGGACCGCCCGTACGCGCTCCTACCCACCCAAGCCCTCACTCCATCGGCGGAGTCCGCACGAGAGTGAGTGATCCCGGGTTTGGCGGTCCAGGTCATGCCTGTGTCAACTTCGAATCCGAATCCTGACAGCCTACAGCCTCCCAATCAGCCGGCGGTCCCCAGCAGCAGCCAAAGCGGCCAGCGCCGGCATCCCCTGCCACCTCGTCCCAGCGCAAACTCCTTCGGCAGCCCTGGACAGCGTCAGTATCCCATGCCACCGCCTCCCAACAGGCACTCGGTCAACGGTCATGGGCAGCGTCAGCAGCCCGCCGTCAGGGTCAAGACCGAGGCGAGCCCCGACAACAGCCCGGTGCACTCCGTAAGCCAACAAGTCCAGCCCAGCTCCAGGCAGCATCACTGAGACGTTCACAGTCCCCACTCGCGCGCAGGCCCAGTGCCAGCACCCAGCAGCGCCCCAATCCACCTCCCGCCAGCCAGTCCACTGCCACCACGCCTCGTAGCAACACGCCTGCCGCCACCAAGCCGGTCGACCTAACCACACCTCCGACCGCCACCCCGCACAAGCGCAAATCGCCGCCGACGACCTCACAGCAGCCGGCTGCACCCAAGGCCCAGCGCACATCTCCGGCCAAGCCCCCTCAGCAGCAATCCCCTGCCCCCACATCCACCACCACCACCACCACCACCACCACCACCACCACGACACCCACCCCCTCCACCCCGCCCCCACCGCCCACCCCCCTCACAGCCGCCTACCTCAACACCCTCGAGCAGCAACTCCTCCACCGGCGCCTCACCACCGCAACCACGCAGTCAACCTCAACCCACACGCTCACCACGGCGCGCGCCCACTCCGCCCGGGCGCGCTCGGCGGAACGCTCAGCGCGGTCGCAGATCTCACAGCTGTTCCTGCAGTCGCAGGTGCTGGACGAGCGGGCGGCGGGGCACGGGCGGGAGGCGCGGGAGGCGGAGGCGGCGGCGGAGGCGGCGGCGGCGGCGGCGGAGGGGGCGGGGCGGGAGGGGTGGGAGGCGGAGGGGAGCTGATGGCGATCGCGCTGGGGAGGATGCTGGCGAGGTTGGAGGGGAGGGGGGATCGGGAGGGGATTTGGGGGAGGGCGGAGGGGTTGAGGGGGGTGTTTTTGAGGGAGGGGGAGGGAGGAGAGCGGGAGGGTTGAGTGGGCGGGATAAAGGTGGTGTTTGTTTTGCTGCGTGGCGGTTATGATGGATGGCTCCTCGGAGGGGCAGAGGCTTAGTATGACTCTCGAACTGGATAGACGACGACGGGCGGTACATAAGGATAACGTTGCACTTTACTTGCAACTGCCAAGGAAATGTAAGAACAAACCACCATTACACCGACTTCGTACCCTTGACAAGCGGTCAGATAACCCTGACAAGCGCTGCGCACCGCACCCGCGACTCTCCCCTCCCCGCATGACGAAACACCACATCGAACGCTTCCACCACAGTGGAGCAGCCAGACCCACAACACCTCCATCAGGCACGCACCCACTCGTATCAGCCGTGTCGTCCGCGGTCTAAGTATCCTTGGCAGCGCGCGCATGCACGGACGCAAGGCAAGCTCCCGACCCGCTGCCGCATTCGACAGCCGGCTTGGCCCCATCCGACAGCCGTTACCCTCGGTCTCGGGTGATGTACGGGGCAGTTGAGCAGCCCGCCCGCCACCGCCAATGGGAAGCGGCGCGTTGGCAGCTGCGCAGCGCACGCTTGTTAGCGTCGGAGCCGGCGCGGTGGATTGGCTGTGGTCCGCGTTGCACCCACAGGCAGGACGATCGCTGAGTTGGGGAGAGGCGGTTTGTCTGTGGCCGGTCGGGCGAAAAGAACACTGCGGAAGGGATTGTCGAGGGTGGCAGCGAGCCGCGGCGCGCATGTCTTGCAGTTTGCGCGGCAACTTAGCGCCTGGCCACGAGTTCGGGTTGGCCGGCTGTCTAATCGTCGTTCTTGACCGGAGAGAGCAGAGAAGAAGCACGTCCCAGGCGCTCGGATGGCCGATCCCCGCTGCAGATCCCCCACCACGCGGGTCCGGCCTGCCCCGCAATCACAGTGGGCGGATCCGGGGGTGCGCTATAAGAAGCGACACCGTCCATTCGGGGCTGCTGTGTCTTAATCGACGGCGTCAAGCAAATCTCTCTGCTCTTCTTTAGCTAGTACCATTTCCTCCGCATCGATCTTTCCGTTTTGCATTGGAATATTGCCAGACATGTCTGCGGCACGGGCCATTGTTTCGCGCGGCCCCCTCAACGACGGCGGTTGGAAGATCGAGGATGTCAAATTGAGAGAGGTTGGCGATGACGAGCTGCTAGTCAGAGTCGTTGCTTCGGGAATTTGCCACACCGACATTCTGTTTGGAGGCTTGAAGGAGGGCCCTGGTGTTATATACCCCTCGGTCAAGGGGCACGAAGGTGTGTAGCTGGCTGGACCCTCGTCCATCTTTTGAAACCTTCAGGAACGTTAGCACTGACGCAGCGAACCAGGCGCCGGCTACGTCGAGAAAGTCGGCAAGAACGTCTCCGTCGCCCAAGCAGGCGATCCCGTCCTCCTTTCCTTCACATTCTGCAACGAGTGCCAGATCTGCCAGGCCGGCCACCCAGGCCATTGCGTCAGGTTCGGCGAGCTCAACTTCGGCGGATGCCCCTGCTTCCACTCCTCCACCACCACCGCCTCAGAAACACCGGATCTTCAGGGCAGCTTCTTCGGTCAGTCGAGTTTTGCCAGCAAGACAATCGTCAAGTCAACATCCGTAGTCAACGTGAAGGGACTGGTCAGCGACGAGGAGCTCAAGCTCTTCTCGCCGCTCGGATGCGGCATCCAGACCGGCAGCGGCACCGTCGTCAACGTCGCCCAGGCCGGGCCGCAGGATACCGTTGCAATCCTGGGACTCGGAGGCGTCGGCCTCAGCGCCATCATGGTAGGGTCAGGAACAACCACCACACAGCAGCCAGACTGACAGTGACTTCCAGGCTGCCAAGCTGCGAGGCTGCAAGACCATCATCGGCATCGACAAGATGGCGGACCGCATGGGCATTGCCAAGGAGCTCGGTGCCACGCACACAATCAACACATCGAACCTGACGGACCTGAGCGACATCATCACGGCCGTGCAGGACGTCACCGATGGCTACGGCACGTCCGTCACCATCGACACCACGGGCTTCCTGCCGCTGATTCAGAAGGCCATGGATTTCACGCGTCTGAAGGGCAAGCTCATCCAGGTTGGCTCGACGCCCTTCGACGCGAAGCTCGATATCCACATCTTCCCCTTCATGGTTGGCGGCAAGCAGTATATCGGTGCCGTCGAGGGCGATGTCGTGCCGCCCAAGTACGTTCCTCAGATGATCGAGTGGTATAGGAAGGGCGAGTTCCCGGTGGACAAGCTGGTCAAGTTTTACAAGGCGGATGATTGGCAGAAGGCTATCGATGATATGCACCACGGGCACACGGTCAAGGCTGTGATTACGTGGTAGTGTATCTCGTCGGTTGTTTTGGTTTGCTAGGCGTGTCGTGAGATATCCAGTAGACATGTGGTTAGCGTGGGTCTTTGTATCTGTATAGCTTTGAATGATGCCGCGTAAGCACTTCTCCCACATGGATTTCTTAACAGCTGTCTGAGAGTGGCGGTGAATCCTGGACGCGTCTCGTAACGTCAAGCGTTGTATACACGGTCAGACGGTAAGGTATTGCAGAATCAAATGGCTGACTGAAGCATGGACCTGACGCAGAAGTGAGTGCGGTTAGCAGTTCGCAAATCTCATCCCACGATGCTGATACTACCCAATGGAATCCTGGTGATAGGGATGTGTGTTGTCGAAGGATTGCCATGATCTGACAGCAGAAGATAGGTATGTGGCGCGTCTGATGAGGGCAAGCATGGTATATGGGGGCGTATATGCATGCCAATGGACTGTGGAGAGGTGTGGCACCATGGTGGAACAAAGATCGGCAGTGTTAGCAGTCCGGTGTGCGCAGGAAGACGCGTCGAGACGCGTCTGATACACTCGGACATTGCGGATATAGCCTGGGCTGCGGTGATCGGCTCGGAGGAGGGACGGCTTCGGGGACGGTGCGACGGACCAAGACTCTCACGGGGGACGGTAGCGCGGGATCCGGGTGGGACGACGCGAGAGTCACGTAATTTGTTGTAAGAGCTGACAGAGGAAGCGTGGAAGCTCCGCCGTCGGACGGCTTGATGCTGGGGCCATGATGCTACGGCTGGCCGGGTCGGGGCAAGAGCTGGTCCGGAATGGCCGCAAAGAGCTCCACCAAGCAGGCTTTTCAGGCCAGGGCGTGGGCGGCGGGCGGCCGAGACCCGATATCGCGCAGGCCGAACGCGGTGGTCCAGGCGCCAGGGAGGCTTGGGGCAGGCAGCGGTCACGTTGGGCGTGTGGGAGTGGAGGGCGCGCGTGCAGGGGCGTTTTGTGTTTTGCTCGTCGCGTCGCGTCCATGACGACTAGCGCGTCGCTTGGCGCAGGGCATTCAAAAGCCGCCGCGTTCTCTTTGTCCACACACCCCATCATCGCATCTTCACCACTGCATTATTGCACACACGCGTCTTCTCTCTGCTCGAGCCTCTTCCCAATTACCTATCTGCAGAGCATTCGCCATGTCCGCCCAGGTCACCCCCTCCAAGAAGGTGCGTACTGTCGCCACTGCCAGGCACCGGCGCGCCATGCAGCTACAGCTACCCTGGCACCTGGAGCTAACAACGTGACGCAGGCTGCTTCTGCCATTGCCGGCTTCAGCATGAACGACACCCCTGCCAAGAAGCTGGACTTCTCCGGCGAATGGGAAGACGACAATGTCGCCCGTCCCGTCAAGGGCATCCCCGACCTGCCCGAGATTGAAGACGACGTCAAGCAGCCGTCCACCGCACCCACAATCAAGAAGGAGGAGGCCCACGAGCCGCTGCTGCAGGAGAACCCCCACCGCTTCGTGCTGTTCCCCATCAAGTACCACGAGGTGCGTGTTCCCCGACGCGTCGCGCGTCACGCCTACAGTGCAGGTCCAGTCACTAACAACACCACAGATCTGGCAGATGTACAAGAAGGCCGAGGCTTCCTTCTGGACCGCCGAGGAGATTGACCTGTCCAAGGACCTGCACGACTGGAACAAACGCCTCAACGATGATGAGCGCTTCTTCATCTCCCACGTCCTCGCTTTCTTCGCCGCGTCGGACGGCATCGTCAACGAGAACCTCGTCGAGCGCTTCAGCTCCGAGGTCCAGGTCCCCGAGGCTCGCTGCTTCTACGGCTTTCAGATCATGATGGAGAACATCCACTCCGAGACCTACTCGCTCCTCATCGACACGTACATCAGCGAGCCCAGGCAGCGCAACTACCTGTTCAACGCCATTGACAACAGTATGTTATACAACCTTGGTAGACGTGATGAACGGATCACTAACGCGTCCTAGTTCCCTGCATCAAGAAGAAGGCCGACTGGGCCCTGCGCTGGATCTGCGACAAGAACTCGACGTTCGCGTCGCGCCTGATCGCCTTTGCTGCCGTCGAGGGTATCTTCTTTAGCGGTTCCTTCGCGTCCATCTTCTGGCTCAAGAAGCGTGGTCTGATGCCCGGCCTTACCTTCTCCAACGAGCTCATTTCTCGTGACGAAGGCATGCACACCGACTTTGCCTGCCTGTTGTTCTCCCACATCAAGTCCAAGCCCAGCCCCCAGGCTGTCCAGGACATCATCACCGAGGCTGTCGAGATCGAGAAGGAGTTCCTCACAGACGCTCTGCCTGTCGCTCTCCTGGGCATGAACGCAAACCTCATGTGCCAGTACATCGAGTTCGTCGCCGACCGCCTGCTGGTGGCGCTCGGCAACAAGAAGTTCTACAACTCGACCAACCCCTTCGACTTCATGGAGAACATCTCGCTCAACGGCAAGACCAACTTCTTCGAGAAGCGTGTTGGTGACTACCAGAAGGCGGGCGTCATGGAGAAGAGCAACAAGAAGGCCGAGACGCCGTCTGGCGAGCCGGCCACCGTCTCGGGCGACTTCTGCTTCGACGAGGACTTCTGAGCGGGTCGCGTCGATGATTTCTTTTTGTGTGCTCTATATCCCTTGTATCTGTAGACGCGTTCTCCCCTTCACTGTTGGCATATACTTTCTGGACCGGCAGGGCGCGGGTAGCATTGGGGCGCTAGAGCCGGACACGCGCGTCTCAGCGCGTGCATTCATCTCAGCTTTTTCACGTAGGGAGGATACATGACGGCGTTCACAGGAGCAGCAGGGCGGGCATGCTTGGAGTTTCTGTTTTCAGGATAATGATTCGTGCGATCGATCGCAGGAGAAACGTAGATACCACCAATTGACGCAGTCATCGGAAACAAGGTCACGACGGTGCAAGTGAAGACAACGGGCGCAGGCGTCGGAGACATGGCGAAGACGGTGCAGGCGGAGGGCGGCACAGCGCATGCGAGGAGTGGTGCGCAATGCGAGGAGTGACGGCGGCGCGACGGGCGAAGCGGATACGACGCGTTTCGGCGGAAGCGAGCGGTGCGCGCTGCGCGCGAATGGTGGAGAGGGCGAGCGCCGAGCGACGACGTCACTGTTTGTCGAGGCACCAGCCCGGAATTGCGTCTCATTTGCTACGTATGAGAAAACAACGACTCACAATCACCAGGCCCGCACCCCAGGACTATGCCCGCGGCCACGCAGCGCAGCGGACAGCGGCTCTCGCCACCCTGAAACACCCATTATGAGCCTGGTGCCCCGGAGCCTAAGCTTGAGCGCAGCTTCCAGAGCACACAGGCCACTCCACCATGCAGGACGCACTGCCCAAGATTCGCGTTACAGACCCGCATAGCCGCGACTCTGTGCCGCTGAGCGCGTCGCCCGCCTCGCCGCAGCCGTCGCCACACGACGCGAGCGAGGAAGAGCGCAGCGTGACGCCCGTCTCCAGTACGCGCATCGCCCCGTCCTCGTCGCCGCAGGTGGCCGCCCGCTGACTGTGGATCCCCCGCAGCACGATCGAAGTCGAGCGGCAAGGCGTCGCCCACCAAGCTGCATCCCGCAGCCGGCACATCCGCGTCGCAAGTCCACGGCAAGCCAGCGCCAGAAGGCAGCGGCGGCAATGGCGACGTGGACCAGGCGCCGATTGACCCCCTTTCGCAAGTGCGCCGCAGCAGCAATTGAGATCTACACGCGAGCAATGCTGACCCTCCTCCGCGCAGCAAATCTTCAAGCGCACGCAGACCTCCGCCGACGTCCTCCAGAAGTTCCGTCCGACCACCGACGATCCCGCGTCCCAGGCACGACCGTTCACCGCGGACGGCTCGGCTGGTCCGAAGGCCATCAGGGATCAGAATCGCAGCGATGCCATCTCGCTTGCCCCGTCGAAGAAGTGAGCCGAGCCCTCCTGCACCGTCCAACATGCGCGCCAGTCGTATTCGCACAATATCCGTATCTACAGAGCGCCCGCTTGGCGTGGCTTATGTTGCGCTAGTCATGTCAAACGTAAGCGCAGGGCTGAGGCCATGCTGACACCCCATTTTAAACAGGAAGGGAGTCTCGTTTCTGAGTCGCATTATCGGAAATAAAAAGAAGCAGGATGGCGAGACCTTCCCCGACGATGCCGCGAGCGAGTATCGACCCGAAGGCATGGACGCCGAACTCTTCTCCCAGCCCATCGACAGCAGCATCGGCTACAGCCCGCGCCATCCCCAGCCGCCGGGCTACATCAAGATCCGCTCCAAGTTCAAGAAGGAGCGCGAGTTCGACCGCGTCTTCCTGGCCCAGCAGCTGCGCACCAATGCCCCGCCCACCCAAGACGAACCGCACCCGTCGACGAGTGCCAGCGCCGTCCCCACCGCGAGCAACCCGAGGACAGCCAACACCAACGAGAGGCCTACCTGGGCACTGGAGTTCAGCAAGGACGGCAAGTACTTGGCTGCCGGCGGTCAGGACGGCATCCTCCGCGTGTGGACTGTCATCTCCAACCCAGAGGAGCGGACCGCACACGAGATTGCCGAGGCGGGAACCCAGAAGGATGGGCAGGGACTGCATGTAAATGCCCCTGTATTCCAGAAGAAGACGTTCAGGGAGTACGCGGGTCATGAATCGACTATTTTGGATCTGAGTTGGAGCAAGGTACGTCAGCACTAACTACGTGTCGTCAGCAAGTCTGACATCAGCAGAACAACTTCCTTCTTTCGTCTTCGATGGACAAGACTGTTCGTTTGTGGCACGTCAGCCGTGCCGAGTGTCTGTGCACTTTCAAGCATGCCGATTTCGTTCCCTCCATTCAATTCCACCCCAGGGATGATCGCTTCTTCTTGGCCGGATCGCTGGACAGCAAGCTCCGCCTCTGGAGCATCCCTGACAAAACTGTGGCTTTCTGGAACCAATTGCCGGAGATGATAACCGCAGTCGCCTTTACGCCAGATGGGAAGATGGCTATCGCTGGCACACTCAATGGTCTCTGTATGTTCTACGATACGGAAGGTCTAAAGTACCAAACACAGATCCATGTGAAGTCGTCCCGCGGGAAGAATGCCAAGGGAAGCAAAATTACAGGGATCCAGGCCACAGGTGTGGGGGCCGGGACAAGCCTTGGCGATGTGAAGTTGCTAATATCAAGCAACGACTCCCGGATCCGTCTGTACAGCTTGCGCGACAAGGGACTTGAAGTCAAGTTCCGCGGCCAGGAGAACAACTTCAGTCAGATCCGAGCATCTTTCAGTGACGACGCCCAATACGTTATCTGTGGCAGTGAGGATCGCAGAGCTTACATCTGGTCCAACGGAGCCTTGGAGGGCGAGAACAGGAACCAGCGGCCGGTCGAGATGTTTGACGCGCACAATTCCATCACCACATGTGCCATCCTCGCTCCGACGAAGACGCGCCAACTGCTCAGCTATTCCGGGGATCCGATTTACGACCTCTGCAACCCTCCCCCAGTCACGCTGGTGAGCAGAACAGAATCGCTGTCCTCGAGACCAGCGTCTGAGGTCGGAAGCGTGCAAGGAGGAACACCGTCTGCCAGGAATAGGAAAGCCGAGGGGACACCGGCATACCTAGCGCGCTCAGCACACCCAGACGGACAGATAATCGTAACGGCGGACTACCAGGGTAACATCAAGGTTTTCCGTCAGGATTGTGCGTTTGCGAAGAGGAAGAGCGTCAATGATAATTGGGATGCATCTTCGGTATTTTCGAGGAAAACGGCTGGATCAGGTGTTCTACGCAGCAATTCCACGAAGACACGGGCTAGCAGCAGGAAGCGGCGTGACTCCACGGCAACAACAGCAACTACGGGCACGGACAGGATTCTTTCATGGCGGCAGAACATCTCCAGCTCTAGCAGCCTCAAAGATGGGAAGGCGGGCAAGGGAGATCGTGGCGTATCTCCAGGCAAAGCCTCGATGGCTTCATCGGCCAAGTCATCAAAAGCCCAGCTTCCCGAGATGCAACCGTTGCCGCACCGGACTACCAACGACAGCATTCCCTCGATTACAACGACAGATTCTCCACCGAGGCCAAAGACGTCTGGCGGGGCGCTGGGTTCACAACCGCAACCGCAGTTGCCGCCCCCCAGCGAGAATCCGATGTGGGTTCACGGCTACCAGTCGTACGCTTATTACAACCAAGATATATGGCGCAATCAACTGGAGAACTCCAAGCTACAGCCGCCGCTGACCAAGAAAGAGAGTATTGTGAGTCGGTTGAGCAGTGAGGAGAGCAGTGTAGAAGAAGGGGGACAAGGACTGGAGTGCAAGAAGTGCGGTTGCAGGAAGTTCAACACAAAGGTAGGGAGCAAGGGCAATGCGTTTATTTGTACGAGTTGCGGAAAGGCGGCATCGTAATTGGATTGCAGTTGGGAATGAAGTGGATGCACGTCTATTTGGTTGATGAATGGGATTTTGGTTGACGGTTGGATTGTGCAATGTCTCGATAGCTGGATCTGAAGTCAGTAGATGAATTGAAACACATTTAGTCTCACTCTGGCGGATTTGTAATGCCTGTTGATTGATAAGCGGCAGCGCTGTGGTGGGTGAGGTGATTTCCTGATTGGGATAGCAGCTGTAGTTGAAACGTTGCGTCTTCGACCCTGACTAATCAGCCTGAGCGCAGCTATCCCGCTTGGCCACCTCGACAAGCTATCTGTCCCCGACATCCTCCAGATTGATTTCTGGACAACCCACCTACGCTTTTCCTCCCCTCAACACCCCAACATCCGGGTTCGCATCACGGACGACTCGCCAATCGATTGAAACCACAACACAATATGGTCCGCCTCAACACTCTTCTGGGCGGGCTCACACTGCTCGGCGCCGCGGCGGCGTCGGCGGTGGTGGACCTCGCCCCCGACAACTTCGACAGCATCGTGCTGCAGTCGGGCAAGCCGGCGCTGGTCGAGTTCTTCGCGCCGTGGTGCGGGCACTGCAAGAACCTGGCCCCCGTGTACGAGGAGCTGGCGACGACGCTGGCGCACGCCTCGGACAAGGTCACCATCGCCAAGGTCGACGCCGACAACCACCGCAGCCTGGGCCAGCGCTTCGGCGTCCAGGGCTTCCCAACGCTGAAGTGGTTCGACGGCAAGAGCGACACCCCGGAGGACTACAAGGGCGGGCGTGATCTGGAGAGCCTGGCCACCTTCGTCAAGGAGAAGACGGGCGTGAAGCCCAAGACCAAAGCGAAGGCGCCGAGCGAGGTCGTGATGCTGGACGACAAGAGCTTCAAGGAGGAGATCGGCGGCGACAAGGACGTCCTCGTGGCCTTCACTGCGCCGTGGTGCGGACGTGAGTAGCGCAGCGCTCTTCCCGCAACAACCTCCCTAAAACGCTAACCCCCTTCCCCACCGTCCACAGACTGCAAGAGCCTCGCCCCCATCTGGGAGACGCTGGCGCTGGACTACAAGCTCGAGCCCGCGGTCCTGGTGGCCAAGGTCGACGCCGAAGCGCCCAACGCCAAGGCCACGGCGCAGGACCAGGGCGTCAAGTCGTACCCGACGATCAAGTTCTTCCCGCGCGGCAGCACCGAGCCGCAGGACTACGACGGCGGCCGCACCGAGGCCGCGTTCGTCAAGTTCCTCAACGACAAGGCCGGCACGCACCGCGCGCCCGGCGGCGGGCTCGACGCCACCGGTGGCACCGTCGAGGCGCTCAACGCGGTCGTGGCGGAGTTCGCGGGCGCGTGGGACAAGGGCGTCGAGAAGGCGAGGGAGGCGGCGAAGGCCGCCGAGGGCACGTACAAGGACTACTACGTCAAGGTGTTCGAGAAGCTGAGCGCGAATGCCGGGTACGTGGACAAGGAACTGGCACGGCTGGAGGGCATGCTGAAGAAGGGCGGGCTCGCGCCGGAGAAGGTGGATGATTTGACGAGCAGGACGAATATCCTGAGGCTGTTCAAGGGCGACGAGGAGAAGAGCGAGTTGTGAGGTCTCTTGCGACTTGGGAAAGGGATCTTCGGGCATGAGGGGAAAACAAAAGCTGAGAGCGCCTCTGTCCTGGAAGTAAGGTAGGCTTCTGCGGGAAGCGACGGGCAGTCAGTGGAGGAGAAAAACGTCAAGGGGAGGATAGGAAAGGAACTGGAGGCCGGGATGTAGTAGTCTTTGGCTAGCGAATGTGATGTGATATGACATGTTAGTGTGCTCTGGATTATGTGATGTTCTATAGTTTTCCCGTGTAATGTTTGGTCTCAAAAGAAACGAACAGCTCCAATTCGCCAATGGGCAGTTGAGTGCTTTGGAGAATTACCAAATCCACCCGTGTGGATGCTTCAACTACCTATGAACGAGATGTGTTTGCATCGAGGCCGTCCATGTTTTTTACGATCCACTGTCTCTATGTCCGGATGGATACGTGAACTCCATATACAAGTAAATCACTAATTTCACATGCCTTATCGGGCAGCCACCAAATGCCCAGGTAATTTGGGTTTACTGACATTTTCCGCCTACTCCTGATGCTTCACCCACAAAGATGAACAGTCCAGTATTGAAAGAAGGATTGGCCCCACATTTTCCACATCTTGCTCTTGGCCTTAGGCCTTTTTGAGTAATCTTTCTGAAACATGATTCTCTGTCCTCGAATCCTTTTGAGTCTCTTTCTTCTCGTTGATTTCATGAAGACTATAGACCCATTGTTCCGGCGTACTGATTACCCGTTTGATTTCGTATCTTGTCGACCACCGGTGCTTCTTCCTCAACTTCACTATATCTCCCATTTTGAACTTGGGTGTCTATAGAACAGTAAGTTCGGCTTTGTCGCACGTTCATGGAGTGGACTAACCGTATATCTCCTAAGCGAACTTTCCTTGACGTCGCTTTTGAGCTGGGTACTGTCCGACTTCTTACGGAGATCATAGCGCCATCCAGGATCGTCGCTTTTCAATTCCTGGCTAGAGACAATGTATGGTCCGGCTTGATCATTGAGGATGATTCGGCCATCATTTCCTTCACTTTCACCATGCAGAACCCTCTCTCCTGGCGTGAAAATTGCGCCGCGAAGGTCCTCCTCCTTTATTTCTGTAGGGATGGATTTTTCCTCCCCTTTTTTACGAATATTGTAAACGAAACGTTCTTCACGCTGGATGTGTGCTGAAACGAGATACACCCCATTTTCTGGAACGGATTGGTCAGGGCAGTAGAGAATCTCTTGATTGACAGTGAATTTCGGTTTCTGCAGAAACGGTGTCAGCACTTATGTCTCAAACGCAGCATGTTTCACTCAACTGCCTTATCTTTCTTATTTAGAATTCTTGTTTCCGACTTTTTCTGCGTTTTCTTCCGGCCCTCTAATTCCGGCATGGCGTGAGAGTAATGCTGCAAGGCAACTCCTGCTCACGGTGGACTTAGCACAGGCAAAATCTGTTCCCGTCTGCATCCAGTCTTTGGTTATATATCAGATTCAAAGACTGAATGGCAATGGCACATGGTCCACGTGGACACTGAATATCGGCTCGACGTACATGAAGTGGCGGAAATCTTTAGCGAGGCATCCAATGGTTTGTGGCAGCCAAGCTAAAGGTGGACAAATCCAGACATCAATGCATACCACGTCGCACTAAGCGTTATCGGCGGGTGAAGGCCGTCCAATGTCGATTACGGGCGTCTTCATACAGCACATCATGTTTGATGACTGCATGCGTACCACGCGTCCGGGATCTTCCTCGTAAGTCATATGCCGCAAGTCTGCACATCTGAGAAATTTTTTGCTGGCAGTTTGTACCTTCCTTTGATAACTTCACCTGTGGCGTGACAAAGGAGCAAGCTCAATGGCAGCAATCAGAGACGGTACGATATTTAAAATGGTTCCACAAACTTTACATGGCGATTAATTTTGAGCGCAGCTGGAGCAGACTCGCAGGGTTCCGCGTCTCCACGGCGTCTGTTCAAGCCAATCAGATCCTTCACCGCCAATCTTTTGGGGGGAGAGATAAACCCAACAGTCGATCTTGAAGCAGCACAGAGTCCTGTCGGGTATCCTCTGTTCGCGGAGCAACTCTCTCAAGATTCGAGTGTACAGCTGTTCCCGCGCTTTAAGCGCGCAAGAATGCGCTTGATGCTTGCAATGCAGTATCGGGTCGCGAAACTGGAGAAGGAGCTTGGTGATTTGGATAAAAGTGATCAAGCTCAGTCTCTTCAGATCCGTCTCACAAGTCTTGAAGAAGGCAAAAACTCAGACAGAGACAAAAAACTGGTAGAGCTCAACTTTGCACTTTTCGAATACGGTAAGTTATATCTGACTGGTGTGTCCCAACAACGTGTCATCGGTGCTGTAGAACGACAAAGAAGTTGGGAAGCTGACTGCACCCACAGACAACCTTGCGCAAAGAACCCAATGGGCGATGAACATGCCTGATGTTGGGAAAAGAGGCCTTGAGAATGCCAAGTACTTGAGAGGCGTTGCGAGTGTCGCTGAGGAAGAGACCGCATACATTGAGGAAAGCAGACGAGAGTTGATGCACATTGGAGTAGTGAGAGGTCGTGGCATGGAGAAGTTGACACCATTTGCTGAATGTCTTGTGGAGAAGACCTACAAACTTCGCGAAAGGGTATGTTGACCCGCCAAATCGTAGGCCAGTAAGAAATCAGCCGGAATTAACAACCCAAAAGTTGATAGGTAGGAGGACCTCCTTCATACCAAATCCCGCCATCAGGGCTGTTGCCCGTGTTCTGGCCGCTGCGATGACAGTTCTCGTCTTGCTGGTGCCTGTCATCATCTTGAACTTCGTTCACACCACGGTCTTGAAGTTTATCGTCATTTTCGTGGCCGCAGCCCTTTTCGTCTCTGCAATAGCAGCGGGAAGCACAGCAGCCATGGGCGAGATATTCGTGGGCGGTGCTACTTACGCTGCGGTGCTTGTGGTGTTCGTTTCGCAGAATGAAATCTAAGACAGCACGTAGACTTGACGTAGCTACTTCTATAAATAGCCGTTCTGCGGTCACTTACGAGAATTCTCTCTGTTCTACTATTGATTCAGACAGCCCATCTTGGCAGAACCCGGCTCCGTCTACGCTGCCCGCACCTTGAGCGGATAGGAGACACGACCAGTCACGATACCCGCGGTATTCAAACGCTTCAAGTGATGAAAGGCCGCCAGCTTCTGCCACACGTCCGGCGTTCCAATCCCCAGCTGCTGGAGGATTTCCGCCGCCGCCGCATAAAGAATCTCCAGGCTGCCATCTTCGATCTTGACCGAAATCCCCACCGCACCGTCCGCACCGAGACGCCTGGTCTGCTCCGACGCCCGAACACCAATCCCATAACAGCCGTCCGCGCCAACCTTGCCGATGAGCGCCCCACCGAACGCCTCCATCAGCGTAGTGCAAAACCGCCCCTCTCCGCCAACGAGCTCCGGATAGCGGACCATCGCATTGAAGATCCGGGCCTGCGCCCGCGTTCGCGCAGGCGCATCAGCATCCCCCTCCACCGCATCCGCCGCCTGCGCGAAAGCAGCGTACATGCGGCCCAAACACCGCAGCGGAACCGCAGGCGCCGGCAGATTGCAGCCGTCAATCCCCCACCTCACGCCGTCCGCATCCAGCCCGCACAGGTCCTCGACAACGCCCCTCACGCGCAGCTGGATGGGGTGGTCCGGCAGGTGGTAGCCCTCCTTCGCGGCGCCGAGGGCCTGCGCGCCCGCCAGCATGCCCGCGTGCTTGCCGGAGCAGTTGTTGCACGCGGCGGTGGGCTCGAAGCCGCGCGTGATCCAGGCGCGGTTGACGGCGTCGGAGATGGCGGGGTGGCCGCCGCAGCGGAGGTCGGTCTCGTCGGCGCGGGCCTTGGCCAGCATGGCGAGGGCGCGCGCGACGTGCCGGTCCTCGCTGCTGTGCGAGGCGCACACCAGCGCCAGGTCGGCGGCGTCGAAGCCGAAGCCGTCGATGCCGCCGGCCTCGACGATGGCGAGCGCCTGCGCGGGCTTGGCCGCCGAGCGCGCCAGCGTCGGCCGCGACGCGTTGCCGGTGGTGAACAGCAGCGCGCCGGTGGAGTCGACGACGGCGGCGTGCACCGCGTGCCGGTTCTCGACCACGCCGCCGCGGTCGGTGACAACGAGGTCTTCGGGGAGGGGCGCGCGGGTCATGGTGGCCGAGCTGACGCCGCTGGGTTTTCGTGCAGCAGGTTCCGCGTTCGCTAGCGTCGTTTTCCGGGATGTCCAGGTCTGCGCGGGCGGGATGGAGCTTCTGACGGGGCGCTCGCCGGACCACGTTTATGTATGCCGGGGAGAATCTCAGGTGGATTGGAATCAGAGAGGAGGCAAGAGTACATTCGAAGCCTGCCTTGCACCGGAGCAGACGTGTAGTGGCACCGCTCGCGCATGGGCGTAAGCCGGTGACTCGTACTATGTCCGAAATAGGAAGATTGTCTGTGAGCCAAGCAGACCAGGTCTTACTGCGTTCTCTAATAGAGCGACGCTTGAGAACATTACAAATTGTTACTACTTTTACTGAACTAGCTATCATATGGTCTTGTAAACGCAAAAAGCGTAATGCCAGCACATACTAAAAGGAATGCGGTTGATACTTTCGTGCCTGATCGAGCACTTGAATAACGTTCGGCTATAAACGACGTCACCGCTCGCTTAATAGGTACACGCCGGATTGAGCGTTGTAATCCCGAAGGCTGCAAAAGATTGTCCTCGGTCCAATTGGCGCATTCGGAACAAAGAAAAGAACTCCGTTGGCCTAAAGGACAAAAACAAAACGATACGACGGCCGGGACTTGAACCCAGGACCTTCAGTGATCTAGCAGGACTCCGTTTGAGATTGACATACTGTTAGACTGACGTGATAACCAACTACACCACCATCGCATTATGGGAAAGCACATGGCGCAATTAATAAATGAATTGTAAACCCAGACTCACGAAGCGCACAACGTACATCCCAAAAGAAAGATGATACGCTTACACGTCCTCTTTATAGCTTTGTCTTTGTACTTGTTGAGACTCCGGGACTGCACCGCAATCATGGCTACAACAAGTCTGCGACGAGTGTGTTGTCCGGCGGCATGCGGTACCAGGTCGGTTACCACCTCAATTCCGGGTTCCACCAGCAGACTCTTAGTAAAAGCCAGCCAAAGCTTCATCAAATGATTGAGGTAAAGAAGATTAACTGTTCGGCGAAGGCCATCCAAACGGGCCTCTACCTGAATCTCGACGATGGAGCCCCTGAATCCATTATACACATGCGGATTGTGTGTTCTGCTGAGTGTTCTGACACAGGTGGATCAAAGTTGTCCTTCCAAAGTTGTCCTCTTTGCTCAGATCAATAGGGTAACGAAGAATGGTTTCGGCAATCTCAGGTAGACCGTCTTGACAATCGGCGACGTAGTGCAGAACAGTGTTCATATCGTCATCCTGGCGCTCCCGGAAGCAGCAGAAATCTGGGTCTGATTCAATCAGGAGCTATAATGTTTCCGATAGGACCCGCATGAATTCTTCGAAGCTCTCTGAAAACATCCTGTGAATTGCAGTCTCTCGGCGAGATGTAGAATTGGCGTGCGGCCTTTTGAATCGGCGATCGAGAGATGACCATGGTTCCGGCAATCTCCCGTGACAAGGTGCTCAATGACTTTGAGCAAGATCTCCAATTTGGATCCATTTTCATCCCGGTGATCAATTAGTGTCTGGATGGAGACGTGCAACGGAGTGGACATCGATTTGTTTCCTGTGCGAAGAGCAACCTGAAATATCGGAACAACTTCTGCGCTGTTGGAGATCTCCTGGAAGATGATGCTTGCTTCTTCAGGATTGGCTCTGGCCAAGTAGTGAAGAAGAATGGTTTCTCCCGAAAA
Source organism: Neofusicoccum laricinum (assembly GCA_029906385.1). Taxonomy (NCBI): domain Eukaryota; kingdom Fungi; phylum Ascomycota; class Dothideomycetes; order Botryosphaeriales; family Botryosphaeriaceae; genus Neofusicoccum; species Neofusicoccum laricinum. Next base: position 3,036,857 of record CP123720.1, on the reverse strand, counting down.
TTGTCGCTCGGCTATATCCCGATTTGCCGCACGAGCTCGCGTAGCAGACAATGTTTGAGCTCCAGACGTTCATCGTCATCATTTCTTCTGTACCATGTTGCGCAGATCTCCATCAAAAAGTGAAGGGGGGTCTTCCCATGGTTGTCCTTGCTTGCAACATTTAGCCCAATTCTTTCAAGGGCTCGAAGAGGTGCCAGTTCTGAGATTGAATGGCGAGATGTGCCGCGCTGCTACCGTGTCTGGTCGTTCCATCGAGATTCAATTTGGAACTTGGCTTGAGAAAAAGCTGAAAGATACTGAGATGATCCTTCAGTATGGCAGACATCCACGGTGTCATTCCATCCGCGTCTTCTGCTTCCAGTATGCCAGGTGAATCTTTTGCAGCAGCCAGGATCCATTCTACCGCATAGAAGCGGCCATTCAATAAGCAAAGTCGGCGCCCTCTTCGAAGAGATATGAGGCAGTATCCGTATGACCTTGCTGAGCTGCGTCACGAACGCATGCAGAAAGAAAGTAGACTCGTGATGATCCAGTCAGATTGGGAAGCTGCGCAAGCAGACCTCTCATCCGCAATGTTTGCCCGTGGGAGGCAGCACTTCTGATGATTTTTTTGTGTTGCAATTCAAGATGACTTGGAATTGGCGAGAGTGACCTGAGATCCATAACAAGAGCTGCGTTGTCATACTGATTTTGATCCCTAAACACCACGCCCAGACGGTTGGAGAACATTTGAGTATCCCCATGGATTTCATCAAAATTCCTGTTTTCCAGCAAAGTGGTCACGATAGTTTGAGACCCGGATGGATCTTGTGGTGGCCGTACGATGAGTCCAGAAGACCCTGCCCAAGAGGGAAGCCGGCCTTGCAGAGCATTGGGACCTGATCAAAGTCATTGTTCTGGATGGCGACCTTCAGAGGATCGTGGAGATCCGTGTCTACGGGTACCCCGCCAGAGATAAGATTCTGAACGGTCTCATGGATTTCACTCTTCGTTGGAGAATCGTCTGACGTAGGACGCTTAGGCCCTGCTATCGCACAAATCAGGGGAGTCGAAAGTTTCTTGCTGGTCCTCGCCTTTGCAAAAAATAGAGCATGGGCATTCCAAGAGCGATACCTTTCTCGGAAAATACTGTTTTGCACTGCTAACGGCATGCTCTGGTGCTGCAAGGGGCAGGTGCCGCGCGACAACCAATTCAGAATAGACCAGAGGAGGTTCAGGCAGTTCACAGACAGAAGCTTGCCGTTGGCAGATAATTGGCAGCAAGACATTGAAGAATACACACGACGGCGTTTGACACGAAAAAGCGACCATCTAGTGGCATTGGAAGGCCTCGCAACCGAGATCGGAAAGATGAGGCCGGACGATTATTACATGGGGTTCTGGATGAATGAGCTTCCATGTTCCCTGCTGTGGTTATGACTACGACACTCTGAAGAGACGCCCAGCGGAGAATACCAACAACGCATACCTACTTGGTCATGGGCCTCGATTGCTGGAAGAAAGAGGTTCGTTGAACGTTATTATTGGTGGAATCATTGGCTGTCAGATCAACGTGTTTACTTGGACTTGAAGAACAGACGAATCATGAGCAAGCGTCTTCTCGCAAAAACGATGACTGGAGGCGATGGTTGCCTGATAGTGGAAAGCTACCTCAAAAAGGGAGCCGCCAGCGACAATGGTTTCGAGCCCTCCGATCTTGGAACGTCTTCGTATCCAGAGAAGCACTTTCTCGATCTTGGAGCATATTCTGTTATTGACGAGGGAAAATGAACGATTGGACGTGCCGCATTCGATGTTCCGTTCCACCCCGAGTTCCACCGTCTCTTTTTGTGCAATGGAGAAAATCGCGATACTTTTGAATGGTTCCATTATGCCCTGTTGCTAGAAAAAACAGCAACGCCATGTACCTTCCGACGTATCGGTCTCGGAATGGTCAAATCACAGACATTTTTTGAAGGAGAAGAGGCTCAGCAGACTCGTCTTGTATAGTAGCACCTGGGAATGATATTCACTTATTCACTGTCACGGCCGTGACGGCACAATGATCCATCCTTGGGAACTAGAAATGTTGGACTCCATGCCAATCCGATCCGCGTTCAATGGACTCACCTGGAAATGGCACTCGCCCACCATTACAGCTCTTGTCACAAATCAAGTCCGCTTCAACTCCTCTGTCCGTCCCAGATACGCGTCAACCGGCCACGCAAACGCCCTTTCCCTCTCCCCTTCCTCCGTGGTCAAGAACTCCACCAGCGCCATGAAGATATACGCACCAATCGCCGTCAATACATGCCACCACCCATGCAACTCCAACAAATACCCCCACGGCCGCCCCACCGCCCTCCTCACCTCAATCAACCGCCCGCAAAGGTGCCTATCCACATTCCACAACGCATACCCGACGACCGCGCAAACTGTGTCACACCGTCAGCCTCACGCTCCCCAAACCCGAGAAAAGCCCAGCACTCACGCGCCCCCACCCTCGCCAACCCCCCCAACCGCCTCCCGTCCCCCTCCCCACCCCTCGCCCGTATCAGCGCCCGCGTCTTCCGCCCCACCGCCAGCGTCATCCCCGCGAACAGCAGGAAGTGCACCAGCAGCTCGTCCGCCCAGCAGTGGTAGGCCGCGAAGACGGCGAACGCCCCGACGAGCGCGAGGCCGGAGTTGCGGGTCCACGCTGCCGAGCGGCCGAAGGAGTAGGCGCGGTGCAGGACGAAGGCGGTGGCGAAGATCATGGAGATGTCGTCGGCTGCGGGCGCGCGGGTGTCAGTTCTCGGATTGGCGCGGTTGAGGGACGGGGGGGTGGGGTGGGGGCGGGCGTACACATCTGGCCGGCGTACGTCAGGGTTGCGTGGAAGGCGGCGGAGAGGATGCCGACTGCGGCGAGGCCGATGTAGGGGAGGCTGAGGAGGGCGGCGTTGGGGGTGCCGCGGAGGCGGCGGATACCGTGGTAGGCGTAGATGACTGGTGGGGCTGTTAGGGACGGCGGAGGTGCGAGGGGCGGCGCGGGTGCGGCAGACCGTAGGACGCGTTGGTGATGGTGTTGATGAATTCGGCGATGTATGGGGTCACGAGATAGTCCTGGCCGTAGTCTGTTCAGCTGCGGCGCGGGCGCTGGTGAGGCGGCGGGATACAGATACCTCCTCGCAGAAGCTGGGAGGCTGGGGTCAGCGAACATGTGCATCATGATGTCGGACAAGCACCTACTTGACCCGCGCGGTGGGCGTGAACCAGGCTGGTTCGTAGCCATCTTCGGGGTATGGGGAGCGGAACATGCTCGTTTGAAGATCACGTCAGGGTACAAGGACACGAACAAGCGGGCAGCTGTGTGGTGAGGCTGGGCAACGAGTGTCTTCACGGCGGGGGACACGACAGCAAGCAATGGACAAGAGAGCGCGCAGAGAATAAGCACGAAATTCGGAGAAATTATAGGTGCTTGTTTGCGGCTGCCTGCTGACGCGAGACCGCAGCAGACCATAGTCCGCGGTATTATTTCCTCTCGGAGACAGTGGCTTGCAGCTTTCCCGACTTCACCGGAACGCTGCCGAACGAGCCGAGCATCGTCTGACGTCATAAGCATGCTTGCGAGAGTGCTCTCCGAGCTCTTCGAGCTTCTCTTTCTCGATCGTAAGCGCCGGGAATCTTCCTGTATCACTTCGAAGCCTCCGTCAATTAATATGCACAAATGCAGTGCTGCCGAGAGGAACATGTGAGAGCAGGGCCCCTTGCGTATACAAGACCGCCTGAGAAGCACTCCGACGTCCACTCAATATTAATAGCTGGCGCCTTGAGCACTTTGTTCGGCAAATGCAAACAGAAACCTCGGGAGAAGTGAGAAAATCCTGAAAAATGTACGTGGAGTGTTTCTCTTCACCACGTGATTATCACGTGAAATAACCGGGTCTCATATCCTGCTATTGCCATCTCCGCCATATCCAGGATTGAAGAAGTGTTGAAACTCGTATAAAGCAGCTGGGTGGTTGGCAGTGCTCTCCGAGCCACTCTGTGGGGCCGTGTCGGCGTTTGGAAGTGTGGTCCCCACAGTGCTGGATAATTGAGCTCGATCGCCAAACATCTGAGAATAGATGTCATGGTTGTTTGTGTTTGATAGATCTGCATTAGCAAAGTCCCACGGATGCTGGTTGCTAGACTCGACTCCAGTTGGTTGAAGAATTAGATACTCTGGAGTGGCCGCTGCTGGCAGATGTGAAGAGGCTTGCGTCATCCGCGGCTGATCCAGGCGAGTTGGGGTTGTAACGCTTCCTGGTGGCCCCGTCGAGAAGTTGGCCATAATTTGAGTGATATCTCCAGGTGCGCGAGATAAATGCGGATGCGGGAAGGCGTCGAGGTTTCCGGAGGTGGGGTTTGTGGGGGTATCAACCGAGGGACGGCCGCAGAAGATTGTGTACCAGATTGGCTTGCTGGGGGTTGCCTCCTTTGTGCGTCAATTGCTCCTCTACTTTCCTAGCCGCTGTGACTACAGTTAAGACTAGAGCGATCTGCGAATGGCTAGCTCTTATGTGGGGAAATAAGAGAATGTGAGCTTACATGGACTTGGAGGTTCAGGCTGTGGAGGTCATACCAAAGTCTGACCTGCGCACCATCGCCTTTCGGGACGCCGGGCCGCCCAGTCCGACTGCAATCCAGTACGTGTGCATTGTAATCCGACTTGCGGAGAAAGAACAAAGCGCATGCTCGACACCTCTCCAACTCGTTAACATGATACCGACTCACGTGGCGACTATCAAGAGTGAGTAGAAATCAAGAGTTTTTAGATGAGAGGGAATCACGTTGCTTTGGCCATGTTGTCAAATCCACGTCCGCTGTACGAACAATCTCCGTGTGTCAACTCACTAGCTGCAACTCCAGAGGTGCTAACCAGTCCGTTGTGTTTTTGCACCGAGCATCCAAAGTCCCTCTTGATTGCTGATGATTCTGATGGCTTCTTGCGTTTGTTTCGTCCCTGATCATTATCGGCGTCTTCGGAGCTAGATTCGCTTTGTGCGGCATGCTATGTCGATTGGACCATACCGGAGCTTTGCGTTGAACGTGACCTACCACTGACCGGACTCTGGAGGACATTGTCTTTAAATTTGGCCAATTAAGCCGAATACAGGATGTGCACTTACAATTTTATAGAAGATCCGTATCGGGGAGCACTCCCTTTCATTGCGACAGAGCTCATAATGTGATTCACCGAGAAGGTATGCTGCGAAACGGAACCGGACTTTTGTTCATTCAGAATTCGTTATTGCAATCTATATGCATTTATCATGACCAATAAAATCCTCCACACGACTCTGGCGTGTGACCGGTGTGTATGCGATTAACATACCAGCCGGCTTACCATCATCCCTAGTCTAAAACACTGCCAGGGCTCTTCTCTCCATTTTTCTCCTCTTTTGACAACGGCAAAGAGAAAGGCATTTAGATGAGCTGAGTGAAGGCACGGTTGAGGGGAGAGCGGAGGGGCTTGACGTCCTTGTAGAAGTCAACCGTGGCAACAGCACGCTTGGCGATGCCTGCGGGAGTGAACTCGAACTTGGCGTAGACCTCCTTGTACGGGCCAGAGGCACCGAAGCGGTTGAGGCCGAACTGCTCGTGCGAGTACTTCTCCCAGCCGAGGGTCGACATGACCTCGATGGAAAGAGCGGGGATGCCGTCGGGGATGACGCTGAGGCGGTACTCCTTGGACTGAGCGTCGAAGACCTCAACGCAGGGCATGGAGACGACACGGGCCTTGAGGCTGTGGTTGTCGGCAAGGTACTTGACGGCCTCCAGGGCAAGGCCGACCTCGGAGCCAGTGGCGACGAGGGTGATGTTGGCAGACTTGTCCTCGTGAGCGACGTAGCCACCCTTGATGGCGTTCTCGATGGTCGAGCCCTCGAGCTGGGGCAGGTTCTGGCGGGTGAGAGCAAGGATGCTAGGGGTCTCGTGGCTCGTGAGGGCCATGTAGTAGGCAGCAGAGGTCTCATTGCCATCAGCCGGGCGCCAGACCATCATGTTGGGCAGGGCACGGAAGTGGGCAAGGGTCTCGATAGGCTGGTGGGTGGGGCCGTCCTCGCCTAGACCGATGGAGTCGTGGGTGGCAACGAGGATGACACGCTGGCGAGAGAGAGAGGAGAGGCGGATGGCACCGGCGGCGTAAGAAACGAAGTTCAGGAAAGTGCCACCAGCGGGGATGAGAGTACCGTAGGCCGCGATACCGTTCATGATGGCGGCCATACCGTGCTCACGCACACCGTAGCGGAGGTAGCGACCGCTCCAGTCACCAATGCCAAGCTCCGGGGGCTGGAAGTCGACAGCGTTCTTCCAGCGGGTGTTGTTGGAGCCAGTCAGGTCAGCAGAGCCGGACAGAAGCTCGGGGATGACGTCGTGGATGGCCTCCAGGACGGACTCGGACAGCTTGCGGGAAGCAATGGCCGGGTCGGAGGGCTTGTAGGTGGGGAGCTTCTTCTCCCAACCCTCGGGCAGCTTGCCGCTCAGACGGCGAGCGAAGTCGGCGTGCAGGTCCTTGTGCTCAGAACCGTACTTCTCGAACAGCTTATTCCACTCAGCCTCGAGAGCAGCACCCTCGGCAGCCTTCTTGTGATACAGATCGGTGACCTCCTTGGGGACGACGAAAGACTGCTCAGGGTCGAAGCCGAACAGCTTCTTGACGTGCTGAATATCGTCGGCCTTGAGGGGGTTGCCGTGGACACCGCCGGTGCCCTGGAGCTTCGAGCCGAAGCCAATGGTGGTGGTGAGCCTGATCATGGAAGGCTTGTCCTTGACGGACTGGGCCTCCTTGATAGCAGCCTCAATGCCCTCGAGGTCGTTGTCACCGTCCTTGACCCAGACGACGTGCCAGCCGTAGGCCTCGAACCTCTTCGAGACATCCTCAGTGAAGGCGCACTTGGTGTCACCATCTGGGGGATTGTTAGATCTGCTAGCTGCGTATCTGGATTTGGAAGCACTTACCAATGGAGATGTGGTTGTCGTCGTAGACGGCAATGAGGTTGCCAAGCTTCAGGTGACCGGCGGTGGAGGCAGCCTCGCTGGCAATGCCCTCCATAGCGCAGCCATCACCGAAGAAGGTGTAGGTGTAGTTGTCAATCAGGTTGTAACCGGGCTTGTTGAAGACAGCCGCGGTGTGAGCCTGAGCAATCGCGAGACCAACGGCGTTAGAGAAACCCTGGCCAAGAGGGCCAGTGGTGACCTCAATGCCGGGGGTGTCGTGAGACTCGGGGTGGCCAGGAGTGATGCTGTCAATTTGCTGGGGGGAAATTAGTTCAATGCGCTCGCTGCTTCACGTGCATGGCACTTACGCGGAAGTTCTTGAGGTCGTCCAGGCTGACGGCGTAGCCGAACAGGTGGAGGAGAGCATACTGGAGCATGCAGCCGTGGCCGTTGCTAGAAATTCGCGTCAGTACTCGTTCACTCTCTTGTCCGTGTCAAATCGTCAAAGCTCGCCACAACCGAAGGTGGCTCGAGGCCATTGCGTCAGAGGCTCCGGAGCACGCCCGCGGAGAAGTGCGAGCGACCGCAGAGCTCCCGGCGCCCGCCCCGTACAGCTCACCATATCACGGCTCAGACATTGGGAAGGAGGGACGTGGGGGGGTACGTACGAGAGCACGAATCTGTCGCGGTTGACCCAGTCGGGGTTCTTGGGGTTGAACTTCATAAACTTGTTGAACAGGACGTGCGAGACCGGGGCCATGCCCATGGGCGCGCCCGGATGGCCGGAGTTGGCCTTCGCGGTGGCATCGACCTACAGCGGAGCGAGGGTCAGCATTGGAGGTCGCAACTCGGGAGTGGCGGGGCTGGGGGGTGCGGTGGGCGCAGGCGGGAGAGTGTTGAGGAGCTATGGCGGGGCAGCGATAAGAGCACTTACGGCCAGCGTCCGGATGGTGTTGATGGCGAGCTGATCAATCTCTCCGTAAGGCATGGTGGGCAGATTGATGCAGACGATGGTGGAAGGGGAAGAGAGGTTGGAGAGGATGGGAAGGTGTGGGAGGAGTGACGGAAGAAAAACACTTGAGGGAGCGGCGGGCTTGGGTGATGCAACTTTGGTGGGGCCACAGCCACTGGCGGCGGCGGAGGGGCGGCGAGCTGCGACCTCGACGTGCCCGACGCGCGACCGTGACAAAGCAGGCTGGCGCGCTGACAACCCCGTCGCGCCCATGAATCAGACAATTTATCCGGCCCTACCGCGCCTGCGCTTGCGTTTCCTCCCGCCGCAGTGCCTGCCGCTGCGACAGGACGAGTTGCGCCAAGTTCCACCCGTCTCCGCGGCAGCAGCACTCGAATTCCACGTGGGGGGCGGCCGAGCTTGAGTTTTTGCTGGACTTCGTGCCACCGCGAAGGCGTCTTGTTCACTCATCTGGTGGACTTTGCTCCGTCATCGGCTACCCGACGGCGCTGGCAATCCGAACGGGCGCCGAGCTTCACGGTGTTTGAGCTCCAGCAGCCCACACTTCCGTCCTGCAAGTGACCACTGAGCTGCCCACCGGAGCACTCGTGCGCAGGCCAGACCTTATCAGGCTGCCCTCCTGCGCCAAATTGCTCTGCGCCGCGGCCACCTTTATTTGTAAGGCTGGAGGAGCCTGTGACGCATCGCATCGTGAGTTCGTCTGTCGGGTGCTCTCCCTTCTGGAAATATATTTCCATAACCCCGCTATCGCCGCTGCCCGCCTCTCAAAAGCCGACATACCAGCCTCGCGCCGTGGCTGCAATTGACGTGTCCAAAGGGGAAGATTTCCATTTTCGCAATGCTCGGAATTCGGTCCAGACTGTCGGCGTATGCCAACTAACGGTACGTGAAGCGACCGTCTCTCGCCTCGCCTCGTCGACCCATTCCTGCTCCGCCTTGTTTCTCAAGAGACCTTCATTCGTGGGAACGCAGCATTCAGCTTTTGCCGTGATGTTATTTAAAGCCACTGCAACGTGATAGTAGTGCGGCTCTTCAGGCAAGAAAAATAAAACACGAAGCCACTCATGCCGGCAAGACCCTGATGTCCGTCGGCAAGGATTAGGCTAAACAGAGCATCCGGATATTTTTTCGACGTCGCTATCTGATATGGAAATGGAATCACTACGCGTCGCATTCCACCTGCCCAATGGCAGAGTTTATAGCAGCCACGAATTTGGATGTCGCGGTGGATCTCACATGTCCGGCTGAATTCCTGGGTTTTGCAGCACGGCAGGCCTTCCGGTGGGTTACAACTAGCGCTGCCGTCGCTGGGAGCTTAGTCTCTTGTGCAGTGACGTTTGTTGAGCAGGTGAGATGGACGTTGGCTCCGTTCCACTGCACTGAGTGATTGGTGTCGGCTCTTAGATTAATTGCGAGCTCATCCGCATGTGTGGAGATGATTTGCTGCGGATACCGCCGTCTGTCTTCTGATGCGGGGTTGTCACGTAGTCTCGGGAGGGCATGAAAGTTCCTGAAGTCTTGACAGAGCCGCAATGACATCCACCGTCATCAGCATCCCTGCGCTGATCTGGAGGTCGCGCAAATCTGCCATGTGCCGAGCCAGGTGTACAGAGAATGCCTTTGATTCGCTCTAAACCGACAATACTATACAGCAACTCTTGTGCCTTCGAGCCCATGAAGTCGAGTGTTTCACCGTCGTGCTGATGTCCTCCAATCGCAAGCCCATGCCATGACCTTTCAATTATAGCGTCGCTCACGGCCTGTAAACCCGCAGGCCGTCTTTCGAGGAAGAAGCGGCGTTCTTGAAGGACTGCATGCACAATGTGTCAGCACCAGGGCATCTATCTGGTGGCCGGAGAGTATCAGGGCGATTGAAGGCTTACGTTGTCGCACTCTTCCCAGGCGCGGCCGGCACCGAAACCCAGGCCGACGAAAGCAGGCCACGCGCGGCGCTTGAAGAGGAGAACGGAGAAGACAATGCCGAAGGAGAGGCCGAGACCTGAGCGGATGAGCATGGAGGAGAGGCAGCGGTCCCACTGGAGATGGCGCGTGAGGTCAGCTAGGAGCTTCAGGGAGCAGTGTGCGCGCCGGCCAGGCTGACGGCTCACGGGCGCGTGCAGCACCCGCAAGCAGTCGCCACCGCAAGCGAACGCCCCAGGCCCAGGCGGGAGCGATGGACAGCCCATCCGGGGCGTCTCAAAAACGCACCTTGTCGTTAAGCAGGGCCTCGCTCATGGGCCGGCTGGGGCGCGCGACGGGAGCGGCAGAGACGGGGGTATTTTCCTCAGCCATTGCGGAGTCGGGGCTGTGGTAGAAGCCAATTGGCGCGCAGAGCTTGGAACGGTCTGGATGCTGGGAGCTCTGACGTGGTGTTGGGATGGAGGAGGTGTTTGTGTCGCCAGCACGCCGCTCGTGGGTCCGTTGCGCTGTTTGACGTCGGCCTTGGCGCAGCGCGCGCACGGGCCGGGCCTTTTGATCTGTTCGAAACGGGCTGCACCACCACCGCACAGCATCTCTCCTGCCCCAGGGCGCGTCTGGACATGGCTCCCATCGCCCAGGTACGCTGAACGATCGCAATAGCTCCAAGACCGAGCCCCAGCCGCTGATGCCGCCGCCGCAGCCCATGGAACTCCCGTCCCTGCGCCGTCTGCTTGCTCTGGACAAAGACTTCTCCACCTTCGACGAAAAACTCGACCACGCCACCCACATAATCGGCCAGCCCGATGGTGCAAAGCACCGGGACGATGCCCAGGACCCGCTGCTGTTCTACAAGGGCAGCCCGCGCACCGAATGGGTGCTGCGCTGGCTGCTGGGCAAGCTCAAGGCGGATGATCCGGAAGGCCTGAGTGCGCGCAGCAGCTGGGTCGCCTGGCAGCTGCTGCGCCAGTTCCTCCTCGGCCTGCCCCCGGCTATCTCCGCGAAACTGCTCAACGCTCATGGCTTCCTGACCATCCTAGAAAAGACCCTGCAGGAGAACTTTACCGCCCCGGGCGGCGACCATAGGCTACAAGAGGAGGCAAGCGTGAAGAGGCGGAAAGACGGCAAGGCATCGCGCAAGAGGAAGCGCGACGGGACGCCCGTGGAAGGGCCGGAGCTGTCCGATCACGAAAATCAGGAGCGTCTCGTATTGTTCGAGGCCGTGGCCGGGGCCACCATCGAAATTGCGGCCGCGTGTTTTGACGACTCGGAAAGCTACGAGAAGTCTGTGGCCGAACTGCTGAAGTCTGTTCTGCGGACAACCGCTGCTCAAGCTGCCCATCTGCTCCGACTATGGCTCGAATCCGTGCATTACCTTGTTCTGAAGGCGGCCTTTGACGGGAGAGTACCTGTCGGATCACTGTTACCGCATGTCTTGCAGATTTGGAACGCGAGCGTAGCGAACCTGGGAAGCGATGCCAGCAGTGCCGCGGAGCGCTTCTCGCAGAAGTGCCTGGTTCCTGCCGTTGTTCTGCTTTCAGACATCCCTCTCGAGGTTGATCCCTCTATTGAGCCGAGTGCTGTCGAGACTGGTCGCGACATCGAGAGTCGGATTAGCCGAACTCTGGAGACTCTGCTAGCAAGACACGTCTTCATTCCTGCCAGAGCCTCTTTCTTTTCCGAAGCCGAAGGCTGGCAAGTGAGTAAGCCCGGTCAAGCCCGACCGGAATCGCTTGATATTTCACGCCTCATCGAGCCGCTACGCTTGGCTTTTGCAGGCATCGCTGAGGATGCAGGCCCAGGACCCTTGGATTCGGATAGGCAAAAGCTATTTGAGACTGTCGGTTCCCTGCTGGATATCGCAATCCGTTGTTCTCAGCGGTCCACACCCAAGAAAAGGCTCGATGAAGCCCCTTGGCTGCAGTATGTTTTCGTAGCGCTTTGCGAATGCATCGGAGCCCCTGTCAATGGTAGCTCCCCCATCAAGATTGACGAGGATCGGAGGGCAATTCTCGACCAGATGCTGGAGATTCTCTTCAAGAGAAAGGTGGCGCTGGAAGCAGATGTCCTCGAGAAGCTCGTTCGATCCTACTCTGGTGTTTTTGCATCAAGCGGAGGCGCCAAATTCCTCGACCAGCAGCTCATTGCCCGAGTAATCGCTTACGATGCGACCGTTTTTCTGGGCGCGCCTAGCAAGGTTGGGACCGATGAAGGGCAACTGCCAGACGCTATTTTCAGTGCCATCACGGCTGCGTCGACGGATGGCTTCGGCTCAACGTCCGGCCATGTCTCAGACACATGCAGCCACAGTTCGGGTGGCACATCCGGAACGAAATCCTCCGATCGCCTCAAGGTCTCTGTCGTGGTCCCCCTCATGAAGGCTTATGCACAGGCAAGAGACCTCACAGGATTTATCTCAAGATGGTTTGCGCAACTCCAACACCTGAGTAAATCTGCTCGGTCAATGGAAAAGTCCGTCTGGGTGGAAAAGGAGGTTATCTCGGCACTGAGGGACGTCCTCGAGGCCAGCCTAACCGCAAAGCAGGTCTTCGAATTGCTCAATGAGCACTGGCGCCACATTTTCACTTGCGAAAAAGCATCAGGAAGCGATGAACTTTCGGAGGCCTCCGCAAGCCTTGTAATTGTTGACGCACTTGTTGGAGCATTGCAAGCGAACGAAACGATTGCGTCAGTCGTGTCCGTACTGCAATCACTGCAAAAGAGCCTTCTCACCTTGACCGGTATTTCGAAAGAGCCCGTCACCGTCGCGCGAGCTTTACGGACCATTTCGCGTATCCATATCCTCCTTCGACCGCACCAAAAGCCGCAGGAAGCGAAAGAGTTCACAGAGAATGTGTTCTCTCAAGCGAAAGAACACAATGTTATTGAGGTCATTCGGGCTGCAGAGAAATCTGAGGCCATGGGTTTGAGTGCTCGTGGCGAGGAAGCTTTCAACCTGATCGCTACACTCTGCAGCGATTTCATGGGTGCTCTTGATCTCAAAGAACCAGCCAAGGACCTGTTCAACCAATCAGCGGTTGCCCTATTCCGCTCGAATGATGAGATCAAAGATCGCATTGCAGATGGAGCGAAGCGTCGTCGGACAGCTGATCCTCTGGATGTTGCTACCGCGCGCTTAGAGGTTTTCACGTTGAACGCTGCCGCCGTTCTTACTCAATTTCCTAGTCTTCTAACGTGAGTATTTTGAATTTCCGATATCAGGGTCACACTGACTTATCCAGTCTTCCTCCACTCGAATCACTTAAAAGCCTTTTGCGTTTACTGTTCTGGCACGCTTTTGGCGAGTTTTCGGGCCAGTACGAAGCACCTCGTGGCTTGTCGTACACACTCGTCTTCGAGGCAATGTCTGACCTTGTGTTGACGATGCACTCGAATGAGCTCAGAGGTATGTGGTCAAATCCTGCTGCACTTAACGGCTACTGAATTGTGCTAGATCTCTTATTCTCTGTTCTTTACGAGGCTCTTGATTCCGAGACCAAGCTGGGCAAGTCTCGAGAACTCGGCGAGCAATTGCGGGCCTTCTCCGAGATACAATACCTCCGTGTGCCTGTTACTGCGATAAGCCGCAAGAATCGTGAACAGATTTTGGATCGCGTCACCGAGATGTGCACCGTTTCCGGCAAGAGACGGCCTAGCAGTGAAGCTCTTTTCCGTCACTTGAGCCTCGCGGCCAAGCTCATGGAGGTGCCCAACGCAACTTCCGAGCTGGCTACTGAAGCCGATCTGCTCTGGACAGTTGCTCGTTCCATGCAGGAAAATGACTCAGTCGACTCAGATGCTCTCAAAGTCCTTGACGAACTCGTTCGTCTAACGCTGGGAGACACCATCTCAGTCAAGGATCAAGCAAGAGGCCAACAATATCTCGACGGCTTCCGGAAGATGATGCGTCGCTTCGCCAAAGACGCCAGTACGTTCCGTGATCACATTGCGGAGTTGACTTGCTTCAAGTCTGGACTTGTTACCCTCAAGGCAACGGATCAACTATGGGACGACGAGGAGACGTACAAGACCATGAAGAGGTACCTCCGAACTCTTGACAGTGATTTGGAGATGCTCTTGCCTGGTGCCTTGAGCAGCATAGCAGAGGAAGACGTTGCCTTCCTAAGGGCAGTCCTCAGTGCCGCCTCGGATCTTCCGATTCGGAGCATGGCACGTGATGGTAAAATACCATTTTCCTATAGTGAGAGCCATGGTTGCTCACTTAATACAGGGTACATCTGCAGTATCGAGGCGAAACTGCTGAAATCCATTCGGAAACGACTCAACTCAGGAGAAGCTAATACATTCGAGCAACCGGAGGCGTCGATGTGGGTGTCGCTGACAACAGCTGTTTCGAACGTTGCTAGCCCAGATGAAGCGGAGTGCGTCAGTGCCATGATTTATGATCTCTGGCGCTGCGGTGAGTGCTGCATCTTTGAGACACAATTGACATGCGGCTAATTCTTGACAGATCTGTCGGCGAGCGACCGCCACAGCCTGCTAGACGCAACTCGCAAGGCACTGGGCTCTCTGGGGCTTGATAGAAGAACATCATTGCTCTCGCAGCTCAAGTTTAGCCCAACTGACGAGCAGAACTGGCAGCCCACGTTGGTATTAATGAACATATTGATCTCTTCCCTGCCAGGTAGGATTTACGACCTTTTCATTGCCATGCATCCTTGGCTCACACACACAGACGTTCCAGGCAAGGACGATCCTTCAACACAAGGCCTCAACGGTTTCCTTGGGCAACTGAGTGGTTATCTCGATAACGTCGAAACCGTCCGCGATTTCCACGCCGCGCTCAATTGCGTTGACACAATCTTGCGGGAAAAGGTAAGCGAACTTATGTGTCTCGAGTCGGTACCCCGCTTACAGAGTGCATAGCACTGGCTTGTCTCGCAATGGGCCATCGAAAGCATCATCGACTCCCTGGCACGACTCGTCTCTTCTTCTGGGCCCGAACTCCCTTCCGAGCAATCCGACGCCATCTACAGCCGGCTCTGCAGCACGACGCACCTCATAATCTCCCTCCACCGCACCCGTCTTGGCGGGCGTTTCCACGTCCTCATGCCTCTGCTCCAAAACCTACTCCGCTGCCTCTTCACGCCCGACCAAAGCCGTCACAACGCCGCCACGACATCCCCCCCACCACCCCCTTGGCTCTTGGCGGCGCCCACCCCCCTGACGCCCGCCCACGCCTCCGCCTTCGCTCGGCTGGTCACGACGCTCTGCAACCCAACCGTGTCGGCAGTCAAGGGCCTCGGCCACCAACGCAAACGCCCCGCCGCCACGGCAACCACAGCCGAGCTCGTCGACGAGACAAAGAAGGCGCGCGAGTATGCCGGCCAGTACGTGCCGGCGCTGATCGCGTCCTTCTGCACCTTGACGCTGCACGGCGGACGCATCAACCCGGAGACCAGAGCGGCGCTCATGCCGGCGCTGTATGCCTGCGCCGACGTGGTCGGCATCGAGGCGCTGCGCGCCATGAGCGCCGGGCTGGGTGCGGGCGAGCGGGCGGTGTGGCGGGGCGTGTATGCGGATTGGAAGAAGTTTGGGAGGTGGGAGGGGAGGTGAGCGTGGAGGGGAAAAAAAAGATAACGAGTGACGAGAACGAACGGTTGGGATGAAGGTTCTGGGAGTGGGCAGTTTGTGTGTTGCCGCGGCGCGACCGCCGCTGGCCTCTTTTTCTATTGGCCATTTACCGGGGACCTTTTTTTCTTCTTCTTGTGCCCCTCTTTCTTGTATTTCTTCTTCTTCCTCTTCTTCTTCTTCTTTCTACTTCTGCATAGCGTTGGGCGACGTCGTAAAGCCGGAATGACTGTTCGTGAATCGGCAAATTCTGTATATGTACGTGTGTGTGTGTGCGCGACAGCATCATCCTGCATGTTCGAGCGAATGGGCGTTTGCATTGCATTTCGGCGCCGGCGATAGCCCCGCATTTACTTCTCTTGTGTCTTTTCTTCCTACTCACCTTCGTTCTCCTGTTGGGCATCCTCTCTACAGCGTCCAGCTGCGAGGTCATTGAGTTTGTTGGGCAGCGGCGGCGGTGGCAACAACCGGGTGGCTCTTGTGAGAATGTTTCACGCTCCGCTGGACAGTCGCCCTTTCGACGACGGATGGGATCTCTGGCGTCTCGACTTCTTCTCGACATCCGGGCGAAGTTGTGCGTGTACGACTGCACGCGCGATGCGGATATGCGCATTACCAACGCCAACCTTAAACTGCTTTTTCCCTTCTTGCACCCCCGTTCCTCCTCGCCGCCCGCGGCCCCGTACATATCTACAGCACAACACAGTACCCGCCACCCACGGCGGATAGATCGTCCCGACGTCGAACTACCGATATAGCGCAAGACGCCGCCGCCGGCGGCTGTTACAAAGCATTTCTCATCACCACCGCTCGGTCCGCAGCACGCCCGCCCGCTCGCCAACGGGGGAGTGGCGTAAGCGGATAAAGCTTTCCTGACGTGTGCGCTCCTATGCAGAAAAATGAGTTGGGAACGCGATAGGGCCAGCCTGGCGCGCGGGCGGCCGATCGGCGTGCCGGTTTGGACGGCGCGAGGGGGGTTACGGATGATGTGGCGTTCCCAGTCGGCCTTTCTTGTTTTTTTTTTCTTGTAGGCAGGACGTGACGAGCGGGGGGAGAGAGGTGACCGGTTGTCAGAGGTGTTGTTGCACCATTGCTGCTAGTGGGGGTTCGCGCGCGATTGGTTCGCCCGGCCGCAGCCCTGTGTGCTGCCGCCCCTGCCAGCCTGCCTCCGAACTGACGTGGGTCGGCTCGTTGGTTGATGTAGCACGGGCTCGGCAACGGTGGGCGGGCGCTAGGGGTGGGCGGTGGGGAGGAGGAAAGGAGCGTTGCGCAGGTACCCGGGGGAAAGTTTAAAAGCACATGCCCGATGCGCGATTGTGCGTCGGCCTCGTTGCATGCCGCTCAGGCCCTGACGGTGGCGAAAAGGCAATGGGATGATGGCAGAGCGGCGGGCAATTCTTTTAGAGTTCGGGAGTCGGTGCTGCAGTGGGGGAGGAGTGAACAATGCTGTGCAGGCAAAACAAAGTGTGAGCACTTATTGTATGGAGAGGAGACGGAGGAAATGAAAAAGGGAGGGTTGAGCATGTGTGCGCCTCTGTTTTTCCGCAAGTTTTAATGCTGGTGACGCTCGGGGATGCCGCGGTGGTGCGTTGGGAGGCAGACGGACTGCGTTGTTGGAGACATGGCATGAAGAGAATGCAGGAACTTTGAGGCGTTGATCTTCATCCTCCACTCGCGCGTCGCCTGAGATTCCGGGCACTAGACATCATCGATCACGGTAGGGAGGACTCGGCCAAGAGTTTCGAGAGATCTTCCCTCCATCTTCTATAATGCAGGAAAGCCAGGCCGATAGTGAACGGGGAAAAGCAAATCTATGAAGCCTAATGATTTTCGAGAAGGAAGAAGCCAAAGCCAAAAAGCCACACCGTTGCGGGAAAAAGCAAAGTAGCCACTTTTTCCTTAATCCTGTGGTTGCCGTTCCCTCTCGACGGGGGAGTGAAATGGGCGGTCCGGTTTCACATGCAGCAGGGGGCGCTGCAGACTGGGGTGGGATGTCCTTGTCTCGAACCTGGTTTTCTTCTGCTTTTGCTCGCAGCCTTCAACCTTTCTGATGGCCTGCGCCCGGAAACTGGGGACTGCCGGGGCGTTGGCCTGGGATCGCTAGCCACACTAAGACGGAGAAGTGCCTGGTTGGGGGATAGCGGCCATTGCTTGGCTTTCTTCTCTGCTGTGTACAATCCTTTCACGAGTAGTGGTCAACCACGAGGCAAGGGGAGGAACCGTGGTCGACGTCAAGCATCACCAATTTCTTTTTCTTATTTTTCCCGCAGCACCGCGTCAGATGCCTTCTGCCGCGCCGCGACCAAAAATAAAGAAAAAACGCGCGCCGCGTCAATATCATCCTGTCGCGCATATTCAAACGCTGTTAGAATGTTCGACCGGTCTTCCTCGAACCTTGCGTGACGTGGTGTCGTTCCCCGATTCCCCATCGTCAGGAACCCGCCATCCCCCCTTGCTCTCCTCCTCTCGGCCCCCACAATCTATTATACTCGGCCCAGTCCAAGTGACCCAATTGCCGAGCCCCTTCGCTTAGTTACCTCCAGATCTGGTCGCAACGCAACGCACGCACATCCGTTACCTAGCCACGCTCGGCGCTCCCGCTCCCCTCATTAGCTTGGCCTTGCCCCATGCATGCTTCGCACCTCCCGAGCTCCCGTGCCGGGAAGAGGGGGGAGGGGGGGGAAAGCGCGGAGCAAGCAGCAGCAGGGGGACGTCCAAAAAGCACCAGAAGTCCCCCATGTCAATCAATCACACCACGAGACGAGCGGAGCGGGCCCCGAGCGAATGGGGGTCGCAACGAAAAGAAAGCAGAGGACGCGACGTCCTCTCCTCCATCAGCCCGGCCGAACGCAGCGTTCCCACCAGCCAACCGTGCGGGGCCCCTTCGTCGTTTAGTCCACGAGCAAAAGCGTGCCAACGGCGCGCTCGCGGCCCGAAATGCACGGAGAGTCAGTCGGTCGGTCGGAGGCACGTTCGCGGCGGCAGGGGCGACAACCCTGCCGCGCTGAACGAGCAGTGAGTAAGCAGCGAGAGAGGCATTGGAGAGGAGGGAGCGTGGGACGTTCGTTGTAAACGGATGAGCGGGTCGCCGGAGGCTAAACGCGCCTTCCCCGAGCACGCGGGTTCCTGCCACACACACGCGCTCCTGACGATCGTCCGCGCGTCGACCCCGGCGGGGCAGAGGCAGAGAGATCGGCCGAGCAGGTTTTTGGGTTTGTCGGAGAGGGTGCGTTGATCACGGCGATAGCCGTGGATGCTCGGTTCGGATCACGATGCTGGCTGCAAGTGGGAGGGAGGAGGAGTAGGCGCGCATTGCCTGGGAAGTCCGACCGCAATCGCCGCTTTGATCGGCGTGCTCGCGTCCGGACGGAAAAAGATGATGGATCTCTTTTTTTTTTTTTTCCGCGGTCCGCCAATTGCCGCCTATAGGCTCGTTGTTCGATATGATGGAGGCGGCGATACGCGGGAAGTATGCAATTCGATTGACTTCGCAACATCACCTTCGCCCCCCTCACCCCTTCTTTTTTTTTTTTTTGCCCCGGACTCGACTGTTCGGTTGAGCGGAGACGAAGATTCCCACGCTCATGCAGAATTGGCCGCGTGGTAGTGGCGATAGCGGTGATTTGATGCGGCTTTTGATTTCTTTGATGGTGGTGTGTTTCACGGATATGTGCGCCGTTCACGAGACAGGCAAAGGCAGAAAGATTGTTAGACAGACAGGGCCGCTAGCGCAATGCGACTCTGCACTCCAAACCGGTCCGGACGCTTGCTGTTCTTCTGCTGGCGGTTGCGAGTTAGGCCAGCAGAAGGCCAAAACGGCAGCGTGGACGGGCCGAGAACAGATTGGTAGGCCGGGAGGAGATTGACGGCAGGCAGAGAGCTGATCGGTGCGGATCGTCAGGGCGATGCGCATCGCTTCCCCGGGTCTTGGAGGAGGCCTGGAGACAGCGCGTGACGATGATTTGGACTCCTGCGGCGGTTGAGTCAAGCGGAGGCCCGTGTGGGTGCGGGTTTGCGTGCGTGCGTGCGTGCCGTTTGGCGCCAGGGATGTGCAGCGTGCGGCGCCCGGACTAGAAGATGGTGACACCGGCCTCCAGCTCTGTCTGGCCGGTGCGGTGGACGACGCTGGTGGCATCGTCGGCGGTGGGGCGCGGCGGGGCGGGAGAGGTGCGGCAGTCGGTGGGTACATACGAGCAGAGGTTGGAAACGTCCGGGTTTTGCTAGAACGATTAGCGCCATGTGTCGATCCGGCCGGGCCATTTGCTTGTTTCAGCAGAAGCCAGATGCCCTACACTGCGGCTGGCTCCCTTCGTTCTTTGTGCCCGACCACGCCTAGCCGTTCCTTGCATGTAGCAGGCGGCCGCCAGCTAGCCATGTGTGGAATATGCGTGTGCGACAGCCACGGGATCCGCAGAGACGTGCAGCCAAACGATCCGCTGACCGGAGAACTGCGCTGCACCGGCATGCAGAAGTATGTGCCGTGCTCAAACCACCACGCCCGCTCGTTTGACGAAGGCAACGACGCTGTTCTTTATGCTAACCTTCCCCGGTTTCCACCGCCATCAACCTGCAGATGGAGCAATCCGTTTCGCGTCTCGTTGCACCTCTTACATGTGAGAGACGCCGCCGACGGAATAAACACTAGAGCCACCGAGCGGCAGGGCGCCCCCAAAAGCAAAATGCGAGCCGGCAGAGCAGAGAGGCCCACTCTACCCCCGACCGGAACAATGGCCAAACACCTCCTCCTCCAGACATCATGCAAAGCACCCCGGAAAACCTTTGCAATGACATCAACCGTATATATGTGTGGTATAACGCATAGAACACCTTGAGCCGCCCAAAAAGCAGATAGACACTCAACACCATGTACCAAAAGCGACCAGCCGAGAAGGAAGACCTCGTCTTCAGCCTCATTCCTTGAAAGCAAACATGGTGCCGCAATCGAACACAGTGCCGTAGTCCCAGCACTCACGCACAATCCCTGGGTCATCCCACCACCAGATCATGTCGCGACCAACAGTGGGGCCCTTGTCGACAAGCGACCCCCAGGTGTCTTTCCACAAGCCGCGCGCCACCAGCGCCGCAAGCTCGCCGTGCAGGGCCGGCCCCTCCCCCGGAGCCGCCTCCTCGGCAGGGTCTTCGAAGAGGGCGGCAAAGTCGGTGCTTTTCGTGTTGCTGCCGATCACGCCGTTCCGTTTGTTGTAGTCGAGGGTGCTGCGCTTGATGTTCTCCTGCCTGCTCTTTCTCCGCAGCGAGTGGAGTGACGTGTGTCTCGACACGCTCTCCTTGGGGTGCGCGCACGCCGGCAGCCGTAGCCTCTGCACCACGAGGTCTTTTTCCCGATCGCCGCCCTCGAGCACCCGGAACCCGCACTCCTTCACCCAGCCCGGTAGCAGCGCCAGCGGCCGCGAGCAGAGGAATTCCTTCTCCAGATTCAACAGCAGACGCTCTTCGAACCATGCGCGTAACCGCGGTCCCATGGTGGCGCGCACCGGCGTGCCGTCGATAAGTCGGAGCTCGAGGATGCCACCAGTGGCCAGCATGCGGAGAAGATCGCGAAGGATTGGCTTAATTTTCGCCGACGGGAGATGCGACGGGAGCGCGGCGCATCGGATGTGGTTGAACGAGTCTGTGGCGTAAGGGAGGGGCAGCAGACCAGCAGAGGGGACGGTCAGGGGATGGACATTAGAGGGAAGGGGAATGCTGGCTAGTGGTTTGCGCACGGTCAAGAACGAGATGTGCGATTTGGGGTAGATGGCGGATAACTGATAGACTTCGGCTATCCAGGGATTGATATTAATTAGCCTTCGTCACTGGCGCGGTGGCGGCGAGTCGTGCGGAGGAAGTTGCTTACCCAAGTTGCTGTAGAGCTCCAACACTCGCTTCGGCTGCCTGAACAGCGTGGGAAGGCCGAGCAGAGGCCCGACACCCTGATTCGGCACTAGGGAGTTCTCCATGTTCTGCAGCTGCAGCGCCGTGAGAACCCACAGGTGCTTTTCCACTGCTATCTCTTCCTCGGCGTACGGATCCTGGGCGAGGACGTCTGGAGACGGCTCGTCCCTCAGGCGATCCAGAATGACCCTGGGCCCGGCGCTCTCCATGCGGCGAATGAAACGCTGGAACTGCGACAGCTCGGCGGCATCGGGGTCACAGAGGAATGAGCTTTCGAAAGACTGGCGGTTGTTGGACATGGAGTAGGATCGGATGGAGGCGATGTCCCAGTCCGAGGGAGCCTCCCAGGTGCATTTCGGGCCGGCGTCGGGCGGGGTGTGGCAGGCAGAGCTGGCCGTGTCGTTGTCTAGCGCATACTGGCTGGAGGAGAAGGAGCCTTCCGAACTTGGCGGGGTCAGACTCAGAAGCGGACGTGAACTTGCAGCAGAGGAGACGGAGTGGAAAACAACATGAATTGGTGGACAGCCATTGCTCTACATACCGACCGCGAGTTGAGGGAGAAGTCTGCTCCTCGTCAGCTATTGTCCTGTGGACGGGTCCGTAGTGAATCTGGGGAGTTTAGTATGCGGAGGCAACATGGGGCAGACGGCAAGCCAGACGGAGCTCACCTCGGTGCTGCGGGTTGTTGTTCTGGAGACGTAGGAGTCCTCGCTCGGGTGCTGGACCTCGTGGACCGCTACCTCTTCAACAATGCGCTTTTCTCGGTACCCGCCATCGGGCCCTAGGTGGTGGACGGTACACACTGCTCGGCTGGTCAGCCACGGCGACAGCGAGACGGAGAGCTGACGATACCTGACGAGCGGCGGGCCTGGCCGCGCGGCGAGCGCGGCTCCTGCCAGACGGGCTCCTGCCAATTGGGCTCCTGCGCGGTGCTCTCGGAGGAGGCAATGGAGGGCAGGGCGGGAAGCACGGGCAGCTGCGAGGTGAGCTGCGAAGGCGGCAGCTCGGCGGGCATGCTCCACTCGGCATCCTGGACGGGGTCCTTCGGCCTGGACTGCTGGCGGTCGTGCGGCGAGAGCTTGGAGCCCTTGCGCGAGGCGGACTGGTGCGACTTGGGGGTGTTGTTCTTCTTGCGCGAGGGCAGCGACCAGAAGCTGCTCTTGGAGGTGGAGTCGTCGGACTGGAAGCTCTGGGTGGACGAGCCGCCCTCACGGCCGCGCAGACGGCGCTCGCGGCGCTGGCCCACCGTATCGGCGCACTGGTCGCTCCACGAGAGGTCTGCGGAGAACATTGGGACGCCCATGCAGTGCTTCGTGGATGCTCGAGGGTGAGCGCGTTCGGCACACTTGCAGCGGCACAGCGGGACAGCGGGACAGCGGGACCAGATCTGAAGAGGGAACTGGCGAGCGGGCTAGACGGGTGATTGACGCTGCTGGCGCAGGGCCAGTCTTCATTTCGGGCTGGTGGCTCTTCACGAAGCTTCGAGCCAGGCGGCGCGCCGCGGGGGGTTCGGCGCGGCGGCAGACGGGGGCGTCGCGAGGGAGTCCCTGCCGCATGTCGGCGCGCGGTTTGGGTGCGCGTTAAGCTGCCGTCGCCGTTTCACGCGCCCGCTTTCATCCATGCCGCCGATGATCCGCAATCTATCATGCGGCCGATCCGATGCGCCTGAGGCGCGCGAAAAGAACGAGTGCCTGGCCCGGCGGCCGTGGGCGGTGGGTGGTGGGTGCCTGACGGCCGCGCCGACGACACTGACGCCGACGCTGACGCTGGCGGCGGCGAGCCGGGGCCTGCGGCGTGGGGCCTGGGGCCGCGGGCCCGTCGCCTGCACCTCCGCCGCGCTGCACCTGCTGCATCATCGCCTGCGCGTGCCTGCGCCTGCGCCTGCGCCTGCGCTGCCGCGCCGCGCCTGTTCCTGGCGTGCCGGCGCGTGTTCCTGGGCTGCCGAGCGGCGCCAGCCCTACTCCAGTGGCAACTCTAGCTTTTTCTTATCTCCCCTCGACGGCGCTGGTGGTGTTTGGGAACCCTGTGCTGCCCCGGCGCGTCTCTGTCATCTCCTCCGCCCGGCCTGTGCGCAACAGCCTTCCCGTGGCTGCCGCCGCGCCTCCTAGTCCGTTAGTGCTAACCATCGTCTCAATAGGTCCTGTTGATCGGCGTCACCGTTACTTTCCTCATGCTGCACTGGCCCAAGACATGCCCGTCCCAGCTTTTGTAAAAGCGTTGCGCCCGCTCTGCCCCACGCCTGGTGAGCAGCGTTCCCCAGCTTGTGCGGTGTCGCTATCCATTTGCCTTTCGTTCGCACGCTCGTTGTACTTTTCTTCGTTCTCTGTGCCCACGCCATGGAGGCCGTTCGCCAGCAGAGCCGGCGTCTCGACCGCTTCCTCGCCGACTCCAAGTTCGGCCGTGTATTTCGCCTTGAAGGTTCCGGTCATGTAGGTTGCCCGTCGGCTGTGGCTGTTAGAGTTGCTGTCGTCCAGCGCGCCGTGGAGCCTCCACACGCTGCGCAAGTGCCCCCGCCAGAATAGTCTATCTAACTTTGCTCGTCTCTCCAGGCCGAAGAGATTCGGGATGCTCGCTTCCTGACTGAGGTGCGCGCTGGCGTGACGACCTTTTTCACCATGGCCTACATCATCGCCGTCAATGCCACCATCCTGACCGATTCCGGTGGCACGTGTGAGTGCCGCGACGCCCGGGACCCGACCTGCAGCAGCGACCCCGACTACCAGTCGTGTCTGGTCGGCCTGAATCGCGACCTGATCACCGCCACCACTGCCATCGCCGCCTTTGGCTCGTTCTTCTTCGGCCTCGTCACCAACCTGCCTGTCGCCCTGGCCACCGGCATGGGCCTGAACGCCTACTTCACCTATCAGGTCGTCGGCTTCCACGGCACTGGCAGGGTGCCCTACGGCCTGGCCTTGACTGCCGTGTTCGTCGAGGGCTTCATCTTCATCTTCCTGTCCCTCCTGGGCATGCGCCAATGGCTTGTCCGCATGCTGCCGACCTCCCTCAAGGTCGCCGCCGCCTGCGGCATTGGCCTTTTTCTCGCCGAGATTGGCCTGTCGTACAGTGCAGGCATCGGTGCCATCACCGGCGCCTCTGCCACGCCCTTGGACCTGGCCGGCTGCCAGCCTGAATTCAGGGACGAGTTCGGCGAGTGCCAGAGCCACAAGATGCAGAACCCGACGGTAAGCAATCTCTGTGAATCCGTATGACGCGTGGACGGCCTGACTGACCGACGAATAGCTGTGGATCGGCGTCTTTTGCGGCGGAATTGTGACTGCGTTCCTTATGTCGTATAAGGTGAAGAGCGCTATGATCATCGGCATCTTGCTGGTGTCCACTATCTCTTGGCCGTGAGTCAGCTGACAGATACCAACCGTCTATCTGAGACAGAAAACTGACTTGCACCCCAGCCGTGGCACTCCCGTCACCTTTTTCCCCTACACGCCGGATGGTGATGCCAAGTTCGACTTCTTCAAGAACGTCGTTACGTTTCACCCCATTGAGCGAACCCTCAATGCACTGGACTGGAACATCACCAGGGCGCCTTCCGAGTTCGTCCTGGCACTCTTCACCTTTTTGTATGTCGACATCATCGACTGTACAGCAACTCTGTACAGCATGGCGCGCTTCTCCGGCGTGGTCGACGCGTCCACAGGTGACTTCCCACGCTCGATGGCCGCCTATTGCACCGATGCCTTCAGCATCAGCATCGGCGCCCTGTTCGGCCTCAGTCCGGTGACTGCCTTCATCGAGTCCGGTGCCGGCATTGCCGAGGGTGGCAAGACGGGGCTGACTGCCATGACGACGGGCCTCTGCTTCTTCATCTC
Source organism: Neofusicoccum laricinum (assembly GCA_029906385.1). Taxonomy (NCBI): domain Eukaryota; kingdom Fungi; phylum Ascomycota; class Dothideomycetes; order Botryosphaeriales; family Botryosphaeriaceae; genus Neofusicoccum; species Neofusicoccum laricinum. Next base: position 3,011,717 of record CP123720.1, on the reverse strand, counting down.
GCTCTTCTTCGCTCCCATCTTCGCGTCCATCCCACCGTGGGCGACGGGATGCACGCTCGTGCTAGTGGGCGCAATGATGGTGCGCCAGGTAGTCGCCATCAACTGGCGCTACATCGGGGACGCGGTGCCCGCCTTCGTCACCATCATCTTCGTGCCCATGTCGTACAGCACGGCGTACGGCCTGATCGCCGGCATCCTGACCTACGTCGCCATCAACGTCCCCATCGTCTTCCTCCGGTGGGCGTCGCGCGGCCGCATCACGCCCGCCGACGAGGAGTCGCGCGAGTACTGGAGCTACAACCCGGGCGGCAACTCGCCCTGGTTCATCTCCGCCGTCAAGTCGGCCATCTCCCGCGTCGGCGGCCCCGGCCAGTCGGACCTCAAGGCCCGCGAGCTCGAGAGCCGCGACTCGACCGAGCAGCCGCACAGCTTCAACCGCGGCGTCGACGTCAAGATGGGCGACGCCATGCGCGCCGGCCCCGACCATCGTCACAACCCCAGCAGGGGCAGCATGAACCCCAAGATGGCGAGCATCGACATGGCCAGGACGAACGACAAGGTGCCGGATATCGAGCGGTTCGACCTGCGCCAGTTTCGCGTGACGCCCGAGCGGCGTGGTTGAGAGCGTTCTTTCATCCTCGAACCCCCCCCCCCCTACCTTTAACTGTATGAATATCATGACATAAGTGTGTGTTTCTAATATTTTCTTTTCCTTTCCTGTTTTTTCTTTCCACCTGTCTCCTTTGCAGTCCTGGGTCCATGACTTATCCCGGTAAACGGAGCATATATACCTGAGCGGCGGGTGGGTGAAGCACAGCGAGACGGGGGCATCTTCCCTTGAAAGCATCGTCGGTTTTTCAATATCCGTTAGTTTGGATGTTGGCGGGTCGGGACAATCGTGATTCTTCTTTCCCCCTTTGTTCGGCGCGGGCCGCTGAAGAGAGGGATGAGAAGCATGCTGGTTCTCCTGCAGTTTGAGTTGAAGGTTATACCCGGGTTTCCTATTGATTGTTGGAAAAGTAAACGTAGTAAAGACGGAAGTCAAAAGCCAGATAAATATGTTTAAGCGTGCGAAATATGAAAGGTATCAAACACTTCTTTCCCTTAGGCTACGATCGTGAATGAGCACAACAAAAAGAACGTGCTTGGTATAAAACTGCGACACCGGGGTAGTTTTCGTCGAACCGCCTTTTTCCTCTTCTTAGGGCAGAACGCGAGACTTCAAACGTACCGTTTCTCTTCGCATCCTTCGCTCCATTTCTTTGACGTGAACTGTGCGCGTTCGAGACGGTGTGCAACTTTAAAACACAGACAGAAGCTCGGTAGTTCCAACGCCGCAAAACGCCTCCCAATGCCCTTTTTTGTTCGAGAAGAAGATGGCCCCCCGCCCCTTCCAGCCACGGAATCCTCCACCGTCTCTTTTAGACTTCAACCACGCGCCCACCAAGTCGCCGCGCTACCCTCAGCTCTTATTTTGTTTTTCACTTCCTCGCGTTTCTCCTAGCCTTGCCTGGCCGTTGCTTCGCGCCTCCCGCCTTCATCTTCTTGACCGAGAAGCCCTTCATGTCGGCGCTGGAGTTCGCGTCGTTGCTCTTGGCGAAGCGCTTCTTGCCGCCGAAGCCGTACTTGGAGTCCTTCTTCGCGCGCTTGGGGTTAGGTGCGCCGTCGCGTCCCTGCTTGCGCGCGAGCTTTTCCTTGCGCTCCGTCTCGGCGGTGTCTTCGAGCGCGACGTCAAACAGGTCGTCTTCCTTCTCCTTTTCGAGGTCTGCGCCTTGACGTTCTGTGCGGTGGAGCGGGTTAGCATTTGGTGAGGGGGGGGGTTTGTGCGGGTTTCGATTGGTGTGTGACAGGGAAAGGGCGTTTACGTACTTCTCTTGAGCAGGTTGATCTTCTCCATGGTCTCGCGCTTCGATTTGGCCTTCTCTTGCTCCTTCGCGACCTGCACGGCCTTGCCGAACTTCTTGAGATCGCGCTGGCGGCGAGCCTCGGTTGCTGCCTTCTTGCCGGCGGCCTCGTCGATCAGCTTCTGCTTGATCTTGCCCATGTGCTCGTCGCTCTTGACCATCTCGGCGAAGTAGTCGGTCGGTCGCGAGAAGGGCACGCCCTCCTTCTTCAGCGCGCCCCGCGCCGTCTTGACCGCCGACAACGCCTGCTGGTAAAAGGCCAGCTCGCGGCTGAGGTCGTCGTTTATGTCGGCAATCTCGACAGCTTCGTCGGACGTCACGGCCTGGTAGTCGGAGAAGGGCAGCTTCTTGGTCTTCCATTCGATGCGGTGCACGGCGGCGAGCAGGGCGGACGTGTTGTTGATGGTGAGGCGCTGGTGGGGGATGATGTCGCCCTTTTCGTCGGAGGCGACGGAGTCGAGGTCTGAGAGGGGTACGTCTTCTTCGTCGTCGTCGTCATCGTCGTCGTCGGCGTCTTCGAGCTCCTCGCCGCTGGAGTCGGAGTCGTCCTCCTCGAGTCTGGACAGATCGATCTGCGGGCCTAGTGTCAGCAATTTTTTCAGAGAAGGCAGATGAATGAGGGCCATACCTTTGAGGCCTCTTCCTCGTCGCTGTCCTCGTCCTCGCTGTCGTCGTCGTCCTTTGCGGCGGCCTTGCGTATATCGGAGAGAATCTGCTTCTCCGCCTCGTCTCCACCTGAGCTAGAGTCCTCCTGCGCCTCGCCATTCACGGCGACACCACCCTCGGCATCACCCTCACTGCCATCCTCGTCTTCCTTCTGTTGCTTGCGCTTCTCGGCCTGCTTCACGAGGCGCTTCTGCTTGTCCTTCTTGTAGTCGAAGCCCTTTTCCTTCTGGAGGAGGTTCAGCAGCTTGCTGCCGCCTTTCTTGACCATTTTGACTGCGCGACGGGATCGGAGGAAAGGAATTGGGTGGGTAGGCTCGTAGGGCGGAGTTGCTGTCGCGCAGCTGCTCGCTTTCCGAAATTTTTGGAGAGCAGCGACGGGCGCCGCCTTGGCGCTTCTCACCGCCCGCGGCCGGTCCGTGCGACGCGGCCTCCCCCGGGCGTCAGCCCTGCAACCCACGTGCGCCGCTCCAAAGACACCCAACAGCGCCTCGACTCTCGCTCTGTCCTCTACCCGCTGCTTCTCTCTGCGCCACCAGGCCCAGGTCGTCGCTGCTGCTGCGCATCGCCAGACTCTCGCCCACTCCACCATGTCGGACCGTCCCGACGCAGCCACTCCCAGCTCGGTACGCTGATCCCCTGCCGCTCTCCCCAATTTCCCTCCTCTGCGACGGTGGACGATGGGCTAACCAGCCCTCCCAGACTGGAGGAGAGAGCTCCGCCGAACTCGTGGCTGTCGTTGACGATTTAATCAACCAACTCTCTTCGAAGTTCACCAACATCTCTAAGGAGCTACTAGAAAAGAGTGAGTGGGGCCAAGCCTGTTCTCCCTCGGTTCTCGTTCTCCTGAGCCATTGTCGCCTCTCTGTTCCTGTCCTTCATTCCGCTCAGTTTCGTACCCTCTATCTTAATGCTCTCTTCTATTCTCCGGTACTTCGTGCTTGGTTTCATTGCCGAGCCCGACCCAGTCAATCACGTGCGGCCAGGGGTTTGGCGGATGTTTCTCCCCAAGCGAAGGATGTCCACCGTCCGCTAACCGGGCTTAGTGGACGATATGAGTCGCCGTCTCGACACCCTGGAGACCACGATTCAAACAGGGGCCGAGCCGAAGAGCGACAGCGAGGACAAGTGATCTTCAAACACTCCCCGGCCCTTATCACAACCCCCAACGGCACTTTCCCTACTCCCCCCCCATCACATCACATCTCGGTTTCAAAGGGTCTGAGGATCATCTCCAAAGACGGGTTCACCGGAGTTTCGGACGAGCAGGAGGCGAATTCTTAAGGTTTCAAGGCATCCATTTAATACGTGCGCCACCGTTTTCTCACCGCCACGCTTTCGGAAGAGTCCCTGGGTCCTTCGTCGTCATCATGCGTATGCCGGAAGGGCGTTCGTATGCCCGATGGCGTTGTCCGAGGGTCGCGGCTGGCAGATGGACAGCGGAGGCCTGGATGGGGACTTGAGTTTCGGCGATTCTTCTCTTTTCGGCAAACGGGGGGAGGCCATCGTGTGAGCTACTGCAGGAAGACAATGTTTCCTCCCTTTGTACATGACTCCCCAATAAAGGATACGTGCGCGAATCAGGTCGAGCTGCACTGGTTCTGCTTGGATGTCCACCGAACGTTCGGGACCCTCTGGTTACGAGTAACGCTCCGTACTCTCTTCCGGGTATTGAATGAAGCTTAAACAACATAAACCTCAACACGAGTCCTGCGCGCGCGCGCCAAATCGATCAACGCCAGGCTTCCTGGTGTCTGGCTGAGCCGGAGGGAATAAACATTATCTGTTGGAAGAAGCTTTCCACCTGCGCGGCATGATCACACGCTTTGGGCAGGCGGCCGATGCCATACTTTCCGGGCGACGGGAAACATTGTTACTCAGGCTGACGTACTGCCCACTAACAACCTAATCTTGACAGCAAGATCATTTGACTAAGGATCATATTTCGGAATTTCCGGAGGCCTTCCGGAGGGAAAAACATAAACTTACTTTTTTTGTTTGCTCGAGCAAGGTCATTCGAGTATCTCTAAAACTACGGAAAAGAAATTTTACAACATATTTGAACGAAAAGAAACACCCTTGTTTGGTATCATATCTCATAATGGAAATCTCATCTTCGTCATCGCTTTCCAAATCCCACATCCACACCTCTGTCGTTACCCCTTCATACATCACGAGACGAAGGACCCCCCGACATCATCACAAGTACTGCTGCTGCTTCGCCGCCGCCGCCGCCGCCGCCTCGCGATCCTCCTCCCTCTCCACGGCCTTCCCGCCCGTCACAACCTCCTCGTCATACGCATCGCTCGCGCGATCGTCGTACGCCAGCCGCACATCCGTGATCTCGTCGCCGACCTCCATCCACACGTCGCTCGTGGCCGGCACGGGCGAGATCCGGCACAGCGCCCAGTACATGGCGCTGCTGACGATGAAGCCGGCGAAGAAGTTGACGTTGTAGATGTAGGTCGCTCCGATTGGGACCTTGGTGCCGACGGCGCCGGCGAAGCCGACGACGTTGATGAGGATGCCGGCGATGTAGGCGGCGTAGCCGCGCCAGTGGAAGCCGAGCGTGAAGAAGTAGGCGCCCGTCTTGCGGCCCGAGTACAGCTGCTTGATGTCGAGGTAGCCGCGCCGCACGAGGTAGTAGTCGGAGATCATGACGCCGGCGATGGACGAGAGGAAGACCGAGTACGCCGACAGGTACGTCGTGAAGTTGTTGTTGGTCGACAGCAGGTTCCACGGGCACATGCAGAGGCCGACGAGCGCGCAGATGTAGCCGCCGCGGCGGATGTTGATGTAGCGCGGGAGCAGGGCGGTCATGTCCGTGCCGGCCGAGACGGAGTTGGCGGCGATGTTGGTGCCGAGCTGGGCGAGCGTGAAGGCCGCCGCGATGCAGAAGACGCCGAAGCGGTTGGCGGACGTGGCTTCGGTGTTGAGCACGCGCGTGAGGAGGTCGAGCGGGTTCCAGATCGGGTCCTCGTTGGGGTAGATGATGGTGGCCGAGGAGGAGACGATGATGCCGATGAAGGACGTGATGGCGAAGCCCAGCGGGATGGTGAACAGCTGCGACCAGAGGGCCGACTTGGGCGTCTTGGCGAAGCGCGTGAAGTCGGGGTCGTTGACGATGAGCGTGGCGAAGTTGGCGATGGAGCTCATGATGCCCTTGACGATTTCCCATGCTAGGTCGCTGCCGTGGATCGTTGAGGGCTGGTGCACGATCGGGCCCACGCCGCCGGCCTTGACGACGAACCAGATGAAGAAAGCGAGGCCGGCGACGGGGACGATGTATGCCTTGACGGTGAAGAGATGGCGGATCTGGTGGACGGGGAACCAGATGGCAGGGAGACTGCCGGCCCAGAACAGGAAGAAGCTGACGAACATGACCGTCGAAGTGCCGGAGCTCTCAATGCCGTTGGGAATCACATCCTGTAGTTGCTGGTCAGCCGCTGAACGCGACCAAAGCGGATATAAGCTTTCGACTTACTTCTCTCCAGTTATTCCAGATGGCGCGGATCATCAACTGCACGCATTGACCGCCAATCCAGGCCTGCACGCCGTACCAGACGCATGCCATTGCCGCACGGTTGAATACGGGCCATAGCGAACCCCAGACTCCGAATGATGACCTGTTCACCACGGGGAAACCGATGTGGTACATGGCGCCAATTCGGCCGGTAGCACAGATGAAGCAGGCCGCGATGGCGTAACCGATCCACACGCAGATCCAGGCCTGCCACCACGAACAGCCGTTCTTGATGGTTGAGGACGCAATCATCCAGGTGTTGATGTTGAAAGAGTCGGCTGACGATCATGTCAGTATGGACTGATTGAACAAAAAAAAAAAAAAAAACGCGGAACAAAGAATGGAGCAGAGTTGAACTAAATACTGACCAACCCAAAATCCCACGAAATTCCAGGAACCCCATTTGCGGCGTGCGGGCTCTACGGGCTTCAGGTCGTGGTTGGTGAGCATGAGCTGGGTGTCGGTGAGACCGGGCTCATTCTCCACGGCAATCTTGCCCGCATAGTGGGCGATGCGCGAGGACTTGACCTTCTCCATTGCGGCCTGGGCTGAGGGCGAATCTGAGCGGAGGAAGGGCTGGACGTCGCCGCACTGGACGTCGTAGTCGGAGTCGGAGGACGGGCGCAGGAGCGGTGACTTTTGCGACGACGAGGATGGCGACGCGGGCTGACGTAGGAGGGACGCGGCACGGGGCGTGGACGGCCTGCTCGACGAGGACGCGGCTTGGATGAGGGGCTCCCGCTCCGGCTCGTGGTCGTCTACTAGTTGGCAGCCAGAGGGGTCAGAGTGAGACGACAGGCTTTTAAGAGGGACGGTGGGCTGAGGCTGGTGGCGAGGTCGTACCATGACGGGCCCCACGCAGTTTATAGAAAAGACGGCGGGCGGGCGACATCAGTGTTCCGTGGAGGTGGTCGATCTGCTTGGGCTTGGGGGCTGCTAGCGCCCGCGACTGTCACCGCACGACGCCTGGCCTTATCGCTGAAACTTTGTTTGCGCTGATGCCGCTGCGTCTGGGCCCTGCAGCTCGCTGGTTTCTCTCGCTGCGTTCTTCAGGGCTCGCACTGCGCGCTGCGCCGGCTGCGAGGCCGGGCCGGCGCTGGCTTTAGTAGCCGCAGGCCTTCCTCCTGCTGCGGCGGCGGGCATCTACGCGTGACGCTGGTCGGGTGCTGCTGGCGACTGACATGTGGTGCTCACGCTCGCCCTGTTCCTTATCGCAGTGCGGTCCCTTGGAGTGACGGCGGCCGCACGCAAGCGGGCCAGCAGTGGAGCCTAGCGCGGGCCCCAGGGCGCAAATCCCACAGCTGCGCGCCATCAGGAATTCCGGGGTCCAACTGCCCTGCCGCCGCAGCAGCGCCCGCCAGCCCGGTGATAGGCTGGCTGCTCGCATCGTGCGGGCCAACAGCGCGCGCCCTTGTCCACGCCGCTCGCGGGGCGCCCGCCGCCGACCAGCAGTGTTTTTTCTTTTGCACACCAGCGGTCGCGTGTGGTTTGCGGCCATTGAGTCTGACGTCGCCGCGCCAAGGGTGCTGCCGGCTGATAAGCTGATTACCGTGCTAAGCCGATGCGGCCGACGAGCCCCGTTGACTCGATACCATCGAGTAAAGCCCTCGCCGCCCGGGTGACATATTCACATCGAGTCAACCCGTCGCCCATATCAACACCATCAAACCACATCGTGGATTTTGCCGCCCGCCCACGATAACTAGCAGGAACGTCGACTCGTACTTGCGTCTTGGTGCGTCGGCCGCCCCGATAGCATTGAAACAGCGCGGTTGCGAGATGCTCGTCACGGGATCGTACTCCGCATTCTTCCTTTTCGCTTCGAGAAGTTTGCGGGGCCGCCAATCCCGCCCCTTGCCGAAATCGGATCTGGATAGGTGTTGTCTTCACACCTGCTACGTCCTGCTGACTTCATCCCATCAGCTGCCAAGCCATCCGTTCCATCAGCACCTTACCACCACGAAGTCTCCAGGAACATCCCATCCGGGTTGACTGATTCTTTTACGCGGAAGTTGTCATGTTCTGCGTTCTGCGCTCGCCGTGCCAGGCGCAGCCACCAGAAGTTCCAGATGAGCCTGTCGAACTCACACAGAAACGTGGCTTTCATACACGGGACAACAACAGTACTCGCCTTCAAAGCATCAGTTCCCCTCTAACAGCCGTCTCATCCCTTGTCCTGCTCCCGCTTTCCGTATCACTGTCTCCATCTCAGATATTTCCCGTCCATTGAACCGTTCTGTTTCATTGCGTCCATTACCCTTCAGTCCAAGTATGAGAGTCGCGTCTTTACTCAAAGCCCATCCCCAAGCCCGCCTCCAGCAGCGCAAGACCACGAAAGCCCACGCCCGCAACGCTCCGGCCCGCCCAAGATCACAAGCTCCGCCCACGCACCCGCCCGAAACCGCACAGCGGAAGGCCCGACACGGCAGCCGCACCGAGCCGCGGACATGCACATTCTCCCACGCTCGCCCTGCCGGCGCATCGTGCAACCCTGCTGTCGCATCTCCTCGGCGCCGCCCGAAGCTACCGTGTGCGTGGCTACCCCACGGGCGCTGCCGAGAGATCTCCGGCCCGGCAAGGATTGCCCGAGCCGGCTAGCGCGGAGCAGAGAAATTTTTTTTTCGCCCGGGGAAAAGGATTTCTCTACACGACCCCGGTGGCCCGGTGATTCGTGCACGGGTTTCTCGTGGTGTGTAAACGCGTCGGGCGTGGTTTAGGAGGGCGTGGGGTGGATATAACGGCAAAAAGTCAGCATCTCGACATCAATACCAGTGAGGCATCACAGGCTCACGAAGCCGCCCGGCTAGCTCAATCGGTAGAGCGTGAGACTCTTAATCTCAAGGCTGCGGGTTCGACCCCCGCGTTGGGCTCAATTCCCGACTCTTTTGTCTTTTGATTTATAGGGTGTTGGTTGCGGTGGAGGTGTACTTCTACGGGCCATCCTTTTGCGTGTTTCCACGCTGAGTCAGGGAACTTGCTCTTGCTTCTTTCGCACGCAAAATGCAGACGGTAACTTATGTGCCTGGTCTGGATCCCGTATGAATTTACGGGACCGTGGCGGACCACTGGGCACGCCCGCGGCTCAAAGTACGTATACGCAATCCAGCTGCTACTCTACCATCGATTCTCTCTCTACGTAATCCTTCCGTAGCTGAGCTACTCAAGCGAGTAGTGCATCCCATCGCCAGCATAGATTCTTCGCGGAAGGTATAAGGATACAGATAGTTAAAGCATTCGTCCGGGCAGCTTAATGATACGCTTAAGCATATCTATATCCGGACGAATACTTTAACTGCCCACAACTAAGTGCGTCTGGCTTAGATCATATCCCCTGCCTCGATAGCACCTCCTGCGTGCTTGTAACATTAAGTATGTTCCTGTAATCTTTCTTTCATCAGTGAAGTAAAAGTGACCGCAATTAACGGGGCTTAAATACCCGCGGTTGCAATGGCGAATTGCACTCATTCGGCTTGAATAAGGACGGGAACAGACTGACGTACTTTTGCGTGACTGCGCCGTGATAGTGCAGCTCGCAAGCCCCTAAGGCTCAAGTATGCCTCGCAAATGATGCGGCTATGCGGCATTATCGTGCAGCTTTTCTTCCAATCCCAAACGAGCGTGCAGGGCCACATCATCAACCCTCGATCCAATCATCCAACAAACGAACCGGCCTGCTGCCGAGAACACGCCGTGACACCGGGGCCAGCAGCTTCAGAAGAGAACATCAACGGCGCTTGGGGCTTCCAGGGGCAACCCGATTTCCTCTCAGGTATACACAGTCACCGGGAGGACGCCGCGGAAGACGAAAGCCGACGGAACTGTAGGCACGGGAGCTGTTGATCAGAGGTCAGCCCTACCTACCGGACTCTCTTCTCTCGAACAGACCAACGAGTCCTTCTGCTGCTTTGACTTCACAGACTGTCGGTTCGAGGACATTTGAGGGAGCTCTAATCAACTGCATCAATGGAGGCTGCGTACCGGTATTTTCTGGTATCAGTGCAGGCTGGAAAATCAGGTCACTTCTACAAATTACGGCATATTCAGATTTCTGGCGTGGGCTCGAGGGACACGACGGCTAGCGCGCAGGGCGGGGGGTCCTCGGTCATGCTGAGGAGGCGGGGTTCGCATGTAGAAGTCGTTGCCAGAGCGGACGAGTTTCGTCGTTACACGTGTCGGAGAGTATGGGCGGTGGGGGTGGGCTATCATAGGAGCGTGGAAGTGGTTTGGTGGATTGAGAACAGAAGGGGGTGGGCTATCATAGGAGCGTGGAAGTGGTTTGGTGGATTGAGAACAGAAGGGGGTGGGGGAGAGGTCGTGAAAGCTGAGCACGTCCATGCTCCTTTTGCTCCTTGTTATTGAAACCGTCTATGAGTGTGAGTTCTATGCAAACAGGTAGAAAGATGTGCAATAAGGAAAATGGACCCGAAGAATACGCTTTCTAAGCAATGGACTCGTGGGAGAAGGGATTAGTAGTAATGCAAAAATATGAAATGAAGAGAGGTCAAGTGAGTGGATCATGGTTCTCCATCAATAAGTAACATCATATCCTTCATCAGCCATGCTGAACCATTGGGGCTGCAAAACCCTACGATGTAATGGTATAACTTTCCGCAACTGCTTGAATCACAAGGAGATTTGGACAGATCAAGCCCAGGAACCATGTGACATTGAGCGTGTTCGTTAGGCCAAGTCGGGGTGAACAAACAGAAACCCTTCGATCTGACCTGTGATCGTGTAGTCCGCAGTACCATGATTGAAATTGACAGGGTCGTCCATTTTCAAGGTGCGCACGCAGCCGCATCTTCATTAGTCCATGCAAGGGCCGTATTTGGGCGTGGCGACAATTGAGGAAACACGTCAAGCCTCCGTTGACTGGAAATCTCGAAGATATATCTGACAAAATCTTCAACGGAACCGACGCCAGCGGGGAGTGTCTTTTGTTCCAGATGATTCAGGATGGCTTTTTCATACTTCTCCGACCAGGAGAAGTCTGAGAAACGGGGGAGGTCATTGCTGGACTTGCTGTTTTTGTGAACATGTCCCAAGTGTGCAAAGATGCCCACCCTTCCTATGGGTAGCAAAATGATTTTTGAGAGCCTGTTCAGTTTTGAATTCCAAGGCATGACAGCTGTGGTAGTGGCAAAACCGTTTGTCGCTGAGGTGAGTCTTGCGAAATTGCTGAGCAACTCCCTTCTTCCCCCGAGATTTGGACAAGCAGTCAGGATAGATGCAGACAAGTTGGAGATCGGAAAAGGTGACAGCGTAACCGGGGTTGTTGATCTTGTGTTGGAGTCTGCAGCCTCACGAAAGTCCCATCCATTGAGCGGCTGCGGCGCTGGACCACGAATTTCCTCAATACTGCCAGTACAGGGGCATTTTGGAACGGATGGCGCATCGCCGTGGGGCAAGTCGGTCTGTCTCTTGGCTGGGGCAGTCCATGACCTCGCAGGCTCGGTGTTGGAGGGAAAAGCTGCATACGGCTGCGCGGGATGGGAATGGCTGGTGACAGAGGAAGGCAGCTCGTGTGCTGGCTGGCGACGGTGTTGTGTGACATCGGAGCAGTATGGTTGCGAGTGGAACCCAGACCGGAGAAAGCAAAGTCTCTGGAGGACTGTCTCATCAGGGGA